>CAUYLG010002069.1:0-34040 GCA_963573385.1 Cacajao melanocephalus | reverse complement strand
TGAAATTGCGGCGCCCACTCGCTCTCTGTGCTTTCACTGGGAGCTACAATCCTGGGCTGTTGTTAATCAGCCATTTTGGATCTCTCCGCCCGGTGATGAAGTTTTTTCTGCTTCTTAGTTTTCCTTTGGCGGTCGCCCCTTCTCCGCACAGCTGGACCTTCCCGGTTCAGCTGTGCTTACTGTGAAACTCTCAGTCCTCAGCGCTTCCAATTGCTGTTCTCCTTGTGGGGACGGGACCAGCCGAGCCGGAGTCGTCCCGTATACTCCGAGCCGAGAAGCGCCGTGCTGGGGCGCCGGCAAAATAGACGCGCCGGCCAAAAAAGTCGCGCTGGCGACCCGTGTGGCTCCTCCGCCGGGAATCTCCTAGTCTGTGGGCAACAAAAATTCGTCTGAAAGTGCGGCGTCCACTCGCTCTCTGCGCTTTCACTGGGAGCTACAATCCTGAGCCGTTGTTAATCGGCCATCTTGGATCTCTCTCCTCAACAAGCATTTCTTATCACCTGTTACATATGACACTGAGCTTATCTATCAAATCATCCATTTTCTTTTGATAACTTGCTACCTAACAGCTAGTCAGGTAATTCTAACTTTTTTGAGTTGGAAATTCCCTTAAAGATTATATAGTCCAAATTATTTTATAATAAAGTATTTCCTTCAGTAACACATCTGAAAATTAGTTATCTGGCATTCTTTAAGAGCTTTTAATCACCTTAAAGACATTCACTTCTTTGCAAGGAAGCCCAAGTATTTGTTGTACCTCTCAAATGATTAGAAACTACTTGTTGTCTTGAACTCTGCTGTGGTGTTACCCTTTGAACATATCTTCAACTTTCACGTGTTGGACCTATCTATTCTGGAAGGAAGCTGTTGTGCCTTCTCAAATGAATTTAAGTATTCATGATTCCTTCACCTATTTCTCACTGAAGTTCTTCCCAGATTTATTGCCTTTCTGGTCATTTATATCTTATTACCTCTTTTAGAATGTGGTATCCCAAGTAAGCACGGTATTTTCCAGATGATCAAGTGAATTCTTTGAACAGTGATAATTGTGCTTTATGTGAGGTTCATTATAATCCCAAAATTCAATATTAACTCACCAGCAGTTTGTCCTAAGATCACAGGGGATGGTAAAAGGGTTATTTGGCCAAGGCACAGTTATATTTACCAATTATTTCCCTTCACAAATATCAATATTCCCTTCACAAATATCAATAATAATGAACCAATTAACCATTACTTTTGATCCATCCAAGTGTCTACTCTACCTCCTTTTTAAAATCTGGTAATCCAAAACAGCAAAATTATTTACACTACAGATTTTTAAGTGAATAAATAACAAACTTATTAAAATGAGGTTATGGTTTGGCTGTGTCCCCATCCAAGTATCATCTTGAATTGTAGTTCCCATAATCCCCACATGTCATGGGAAGAAGCCAGCAGGCATTAATTGTAACATGGGGGCAGTTAGCCCCATGCTGGTCTCATGGTAGCGAGTGAGTTCTCACGAAAGCTGATGGTTTTATAAGGGGCTTTCCCCCTTTTGCTCAGCACTTCTTCCTGCTGCCTGTGAAAAAGGTGCCTTGCTTCCCCTTTGCCTTCTGCCATGATGGCAAGTTTCCTGAGGCCTCCCTCGTCATGCTGTACTGTGAGTCAACTAAGCCTCTCTTCTTTATAAATTATCCCTTCTCTGATATGTCTTTATTAGCAGCATGAGAACAGACTAATACATAGTGAATCTTTGCTGAAAAAACACACTTATGATACAAGAGAAATAATATGCTGTGAAAGAGAATACTGATATCCTCTGCTTCAGTCTGAGTATCAGACATAGTGGAACTTATTTCAGCATGTCCCTGGATCTGAATGTTTAATCAGATCATGTACCCCGAAACACAATTCTGCCATTAAGCAATAAGATATATTTCTGTTTCTCACAAATAATTTTCACACTCTGTAGTGTGTGTTTTATAAACATGACACTCTGTTTCTGATTTTTTCAATTACATTTTTTAAAACATGCAGATAATATATCAATGAGTAAAAGTTAGAAAGAATGGGTAGAAAATGGGAAAACTGTCTGACACCACCATGTTAATGAGGTTTCCTATTAGTAGTATCTTAATATGTTTTTATGTAATACTGCCCTCAGTAAAGTTGCATCAAATCCCTTTTGAGTAGAAGTTGGTAAAAATAAACCAAGTATTGTTTAAATGTCCATTTTTCAATTATTCAGTCTATAATAAGTATTTTGTGTAGGAAATAGGCCCATCTACTGAGTCAGCAGTGGTGAAAATCATACTGTTAGGCCTTCCTGAGGAGGTAGCATGTGAGGTCAAATAGGTAAGATGTAGAAATCCATACTTTAACTGCTGAGTTACTATTACTTAGATTTTTCTCCTTAATATTTGATATTTTAGCACTTTTGATCTCTAATGTGCATTTTTCCTTAAGCATTCTAGAATTGTATGTTACAGAAGACAGATGATTGAGAGGAATATTTCACATCTCTCGCTCTCTTTTTAAAAAATGCTGCAATTAAGACAGAGTCTAATTGGATTTCCTTTATGAAACTACTGTCTCAGAGCTCTTAATCACCTTTTTAAAAACTGCTTCTGTTAAAGCAATTTTATCAAAGTGGTATATAAAACCTTTACTAATCCTATAGTTTTGGAGAAGATATTTGGATATATTGACACAGTAGTCAGGGGGAAAAATAGTTAATTCCTACTCAACAGAGACACAGCAGCTCTACCAAGATACTTCCCTAAGAATAACCAAAACTGTCTACTCCCACTGCTTTAGTGTTTACTCTGACTCAAAGAAAGGGGAACAGGAGTAAAAGAAGCCCATTGAGGAGCCTGCTGACTCAGACTGGTTTTCTCACTGCTGCTGAAAAGGCCAAGCTGGGTTGCATAATTGAGAGAACTTAATGGTCAGTCATGGCATTGAAACAGACACATACTTAATCACTTTTTCATGCTCCAGTAAGTAAACTGTTAATGGACAGATAACACCATCTTAATCTCTGATACTGCTTCATGGAAAAACAATACTACCAGCCACAGGGAAAGGAAATTTTAAAAATAATCATAAGCGGGGTTAAAAAGTTTAAAGCCAGCTGACCGAATATCTGGCTTTGAGTTTAGCATTAACTTTCAGATAGAGATGAGTATCTGAGTAAAAGTTTACCCTTTTAGAAGCAAGAGCTACTAAAAGGTGGATAGACAGAACACTCAAGGTCTTTGTCCATGTGTGAAATTTCACAAGATGAACTGCCAGTCCAGGTTTTGCTATAACCACAAGGGGGACACCTTCTGTAGACAGAAAAAAATAGACTGAACAAAAAGTAAAAGCTTTTAATGCATAATCCTCCTCTCCTCACCTGCTAGCTCACCGAAGAAGCTAGCGAAAAACTATACATGCCAGGGAATTGCCATGTCATAGAATTTAGGAGATTCAGGCCCATTAGTATTCTCTCAGGATTGATTTTTGCCATCTTATTTCATAGATGGGCAGGCAGACTCTCGTGAAACATGATTCCCAAACTACCCATTTTCTAGTTTGTGTGTGTGTGTGTGTGTGTGTGTGTGTGTGTGTGTGTATTTTAAGCCCATTCAGCACGTGGAGAAAATGAATATGTTCCCTTTTAACTGTCAAAAGGGAAGTTTCATATGACAACGTGCTTTTGAACAAAACCAACTCTGTGTGTTTAAGTGAATTGACCAAAGAGGTAGGGGTAGGAAAAGAAAAACAGACATTTTTCTACTAAGCCATTAATCTCCTAATTCTTAGTTTGTTTTCTTCCCACCTAAAATTGTCTTGGCTTTCAAAAGCTATTTAAATTCACATGAGCTCTTTCTTTGCGTCAATTTACTATCATATACAGCTTGATTTCTTTGCTTGTCCGAGATTTTTCAGGACTGTGTGTATGTCTTATAACTGTTAATATCGTCATTGAAAGAGTTCAATAGGCGTGGAGAGAGCATATGAAATGCTGTGACTGAGATGTCCATCTTCAGAGGGAGAGACTTACACTGCTATGTGAGACTACATCCCTGGGAAAGAGGAAATTATGTTGAATTTGGAAGTAGAATATCTGTGTCAGAGTCCCACATGATAATCCTAACTACAGTAACAGTAATACTGTAATAATAAAGACTGTTATTGATTGAGTGCTTATTCTGTCAAGGGACAGCATTAACTACTTTACCAACATTCTCTCCTGTAACTGTTGCATCAACCCAAGGAGGCTATCTGAGTTTCTGTGTTACAGATAGGACACTGAAGCTTACAGAACGAGAGAAACCTGCCTAACGTGACATATTGCTGGCAATTTGTAACAGAAACGTAATTAAAAAGCAAGTCTGTCTGCTCCATTTCACTATCTGTAAAACAAAGGTTTAATGTACCTCAAATTTTGCCAGGCTTGAATGGGATTACATGAGCCCTGTAAACCAGAAAGCATATGTGCAAATATATGTATTAAGGTGAACATGCCATATAGACCAGGTGCAGTATCAAAAATAGACTCCACACAAAGCAGGGTACAAGTAGAAGAAATACAAAGGAACTTTTCTTCTTGTGGTCATGGTCTGTGCCTTTTCACCCACCAAAAAGTCTCCTCTCACTTTTCTGACATTCAGTGTTACTCACTAGGGATACCAGCCCAGCTCTTCCCCGCTGGTTTAACAGGACTGTGACATACTATTGGAGGAGGAGTAGAGATTCACTTTCACTTTGGGATACGAACACTTTAGTTGGAGAAGGAGAGAGGATAGCAGAAAGCTTGAAGGTAAAAGAACAGGCCCACTGAATTCTCTCCATGGATACAGACTTGGTACTTAACCTTTTGAGGCTTCAGCTCCATAAAGAACCATTAGGTGGCTTCTTGACCGCCTTCCCTGGGGTTACCCTCTGAGCATGGGAAAGCATCAGAAGGTTTGCTGCCACAGTTCTTCCACAGGAACAATCCCCAAACTTCAGCCAATAAAACACTTTTCTAAATCTCCCCAAGGCAAAACAGTGTCTCTTTATTAAAAACTTATTAGTCAGATTTTATAGCCTGATATAGAGAGGGAGTCCTCTTGCCTTCAATTGATGACACACTGCTAACACTTTTACAGTGTGTCATTAAATCTGTGTTAAACACCAAAAACTATCTTTTCCCTCTCCTATCAAGAAACATTCCCGACAATTTCAATGACATTAAGCATATGTAAGGGTTTCTTTCACCATGAAACTAGTGAAATTGCGTGGATATCTAACTTATTTTCAAGGAAGCTGTGCACCATCTAAACAACAGCAATCACTTGGAATATGCAATCACGTATTTATAAGGGCAGATACAATGTACTTGACCTTGAAGCATCTGGTTCATTAAAAGACATAGTAAAATAAGTCTCTTGTTACTGTTTTAACTTTTGATTTTTGATGTGGATTTTAAACAGACACTTTAGTATTTCAAAACTAAATAAGCGAAGAATAATTTTGTTGTAAAGTTTTCAGATCATTTAGTCTTAATTTCATATGCTCTAATTGTCTTTTGAAATCTTCCACTAATATATGGAATGCATAAACTATGTTTCTTTGTATAAGTGTAAATATTTTCACTTATTCAAGACTGATTAGAACTCAGTATTTCAATAACTGTTGAGGAAACAAAAGTGAGTGTCCTTTAGATAATAAATGAAACTTATATACATTTAAAATATTTTATATATACATATATATATATGCTGAAGATGCAAAGTTGATAATAATGTTTTTAGATGATTTGTGGGGATGGGTAGGAGTAGGTAGTGGATTCACAACTATCTATTTGGATAACCAGCATTGTCCAAGAATAAAACTCAAAATGAAAGACTTTTAATGTCAGCTTGACAAATATATTGAACATAAGATATTAATAACACTAGTTAAAAGAAGCAACAATTATAAAGTGTGGTAAAGTTTTATAATGACTAAAATCCAGCTGGAACATATGGGAAAAGATGCTGATTATATTATAGAGAAACATATGCATTGTACTTAGATACAGAATGAAACAGGATTAATGAAGAATTGGCAAGCAATATTTTCTAAAATCTCAAAAACCCTGCCATTCACTCTACCTTCTATGGAATTTACATTCCTTTAACATAAGAATGTTAAAACCAACACTACAGTGGCTCGCTCTCTATATAAAAAGGAAAATATTTCAAAACATTACTTGTTTCTCTCCTACACCTAAAATTTAACAGTTGTGAAAGCCTTAAGAAGTCATCTAATTCAAGCTCTTATTTTGTAGTCAAAGAAGCTTAGGTTCAGGAAATGTAAATAAATTTACAAAGATCACAAAACTTGACAGTTGGGAAACCAAGCCTAATCTGGCAATCTTTCCTCATATATATATATATATATATACGTTGTTTTTTTTTTTTTTCCGAGACACAATCTTGCTCTGTTACCCAGACTGGAGTGCAGTGGCGTGATCTCGACTCACTGAAACCTCTGCCTCCCAGGTTTAAGCAAGTCTCCTGCCTCAGCCTCCCGAGTAGCTGGGACTACAGGCGTGCACCACCATCTATATCTATGGACAACCAGTTAGTAGCTATGTTCCATCTTTGTAATGGGTTTTCCTCCTTCCTCATTCATTTTCTCTCCCCGACATTCATTCCTTCCTTCCTTTCTTCCTTCCCTCCCTCCTTCCTTCCTTCTTTCCTTTTCTTCTTTCATTCTTCTATACTTGACATCATTTCCGTCTTCAAATATTAATGCAGCTTGGAGAAACTTTGTTTTTTCCTGATGTACCTGAAAGTGTGTGCTTTCTCCCCTTTACAGGCCTCTGCAATCACTACAACAAAATATATAATCATTTGGCCTACATTTTACTACTACTACTACTACTACTAAGAAAAAACCTGACAGGTCTGGTTGTCCCACTTCCATGTGGTGACTCCCCTTTCACACTTGTCATTTCTTTTAGCTACCTGGACAACTTTTGTCCTCCATCCAATAGCTTTTAAGAAAACCCCTTTTTAGTGGAACCATTAAAAATAAACTCTGGCTTCTAAAGAGGAAACACAAACACAAGAGATTGCTTTTGAAATTAAATAAATGATAAAGATTTAAAACCAAATGGAATCTAGAGATTACTTTGTTCCATTTTTTTCTTTTGCTGATGTTCAGAAATATTTATATCATCCATTAGTGGATGTAATCTGTGTCAGCTATTGGCAGAGCTGGCATTTAAAGCAAGCGCTTCTACCCGTTGGATGATCTTAGTTATATCTTTAAGGAACTGAGGGACAACACTTTGTCACGTGTCATGTTTATGTGCTTTCTCATCTACTCTCTTGTTTGCCCCTTTACCCCTAAACCCAGTGATATTTTTATTATTATAGCACATTTACAAATGAAGAAACTGAAGCTAAAATTAAAGTAAAAAATCATGCTTCTGGGAGGTGAGGTTTGGAACCCAAAAAATCATACTGCGGGGAGGTGAGCTTTGGTACAAGGTTTGTCAACTTTGCAGTCTGTGTACTTTTAACATAAGCCCTACAGGTAAATAAATTTTAAAAGATATCTCAGTTGATGATACATGATTTCTTATGTTCATGATAACAAAAATTATTATGAAGGATGATTATCTGAGTCACAAGACAGAGAATTAGTAGATTTTAGTGTCAGGGAGATACATTTAAATTCTGGCTATTCTGCTTACAATGCAGTAGTTCAACAAATGGAGTCATGCTAATTATTGTTCTTACTAATCTTTCTATGCTTGAAAGCAAAAGTGTTTTATGAGGAAAGTGTATCCATATTAAAAATGTAGGAGGAAAGCGAGGGATCCAAGTTCAGGACAAACTCTTAGAGTGTTTTTTTTCTTCTCCAGTTATGCCTCCTTATGTTTTAATCAGATGAGAATGACTAGGATAATTTAAGTAAAATTGATAAGCAATACCAGAGAAAAAACTTTGTGTAGGAGCAAGTCACAGATGTGTCTGTTGGTGAGTTAAAAATCAACATGAACAATGAGAACCTGGTTACAAAGTCTAACAATCTATTATATTGCACAACCGTTGATAGTGAACTTTATAAGAAGCATTCCAGTGGTTATAAAGCCAAAACTCCTCATTCCACAGGAAAACAGAGGTATGGAGAAGATCAATGACTGAATTTTTGTGTCTTGTGACAGGATTGGAACTTGTAGCCAGGACTCAGGATTTTGAGTACGGTAGTTCTCCTTGTAGTCTCCAGGCGATGAAATTGATCCCCATTTATAGAATTACCTTCTTTATTGATAGGATTAGGCTTTGTCATAAAGAACTATCAATGATTCAGATGTTAGATGCCAGAAATTATGTAACTTTCTGGTGACTAAAAGTTTATCTATCTATCTATCATCTATCTATTTGTCTAATCTATTTAGATAAATAAAACAGCCTCATTCAGGGGCTACATTTGAAGTGTTCTTGGGAAAACTGTTTTCAGCAGTTATGTGGTGCCCACTCATTAAATACAAGAATACAAAGCCCAAATCAAACTTCAGATGCCATCTGAGCATATGACTCTGGTACCTCTGGGATGCTCACACTGCTCTAAATAAATAGATTACTTGGCTAGATTTACTTGGCATGTCTGCTCGTGCACACTGGAAAACTGGGACAGGTTTCCAGACCCAAATGGGTGGAGGAATCAAGCAGTGCCTGATGTTATCTGATTAAAATTCATTTGTAAAGTGTTATTCAAAAGGATTTCAGAACTATATGAAAAGACAATACTGCTGTATGGCAAGCATTTCAAACAGTTGGATCAGATCTGAATAATGTTGCTAAAAATGCTAATTCAAGCTTCTCAGTGCACCATGTGTGCATTTTGCCCTTGATAACCAGATAAACCAGAGCTTGACTTTTAAAAAGTTATTCTAAGGATATTTGTGCATGTTCGAAGATGAAATCATTACAAACAGGGTATTCAATTAAAAGAGAAAGATTCCAATTACTTTCTCTTCTGTGAATGTCTCCTCATTTTGAGTGTGATAAAATTGATAGTTTTTGAGATTGATGAGTTCAGATAGTCTTACAATAAATAGACTGCATATTTTGTAGTTAGTCAGCCACAGCCTACATATCCTTCAAGATGTGCATGAGTAATGTTTAAAAATCTGTTTAGAATTTAGTCAGGTGGACTTCAGAATGTAAAGAAAAAATAGGATTATTAAAATTAGTTTAACAATATGGAGTTAAATAAAGAAGAGAAAGACCCCCTGCTTGGGGCCTGTAAAATACAAAAGAAAAAATTAACTTCTAAGCATCCATTTTCTTCTAGTTTCTCGTCCAATGAGAATTACTTTGAGTTATTAGCTTTGGAATTCAATAAACATTTATCAAGCACACCCACTGTATGTCAGACACTGTCTCAAGTCCTGAGTATATCAAGATCAGTAAGATTGATATACACCCTCAAGGAACTTAGAGTCTAATGAAGAGATAGAAAAATACATGTTGACAATACTAAGTACCATTACAGAGATATCCACAGGGGGCAGTGGGAGCAGAAAGGGAGACTGTAAATCAGTATTGGGTAATGGAGAGTGGCGTCTCACAGAAAGAATGGTTCTTTAAAGTGCTATTGAGGGTTCATTAAGTGAAAAAGGAGGAAAAAAAAGCACTCAAGAAAGAAGGTATTAAACATGTCAGGAAATGGAGAGCTGAGCCACTCTGACTAGTTCAGTGAATCATAAGTAGTTTGATATAACTGGGACCAAGAGTGCTTATGGGAAGACAGTGAGAGACAAACAGGGCTACTGGCAATTGACAATAACCAGCAGGACTACAATTTCAAGGGTCTTTGATATAAAGCTAATGAATTTGAATTTTGTCCTGAGAGTTATAGGGATTTATTGAAAGGTTTTTACATGTGGGTATGCCTGATAAAAATTGTGTTTTAGCAAACTGCTTTAGCAACAATGTGGAGAAAAGTAGGGTGTGGCCAGGGTGGAGGCAGGGCATCTCTTAGTGTGCTATTATAATAACTTAGGTAATATAAGGGCAGATGGTAATGGATAGGAGAGACATTCAGGAGGTATGAACTATCAGATTTGGGGACTGATTCGATGTGCTTTGCACTTAAGTAAAAGAAGGGGATCTAAGCTGATTTTTAGTTTACAGTTAGTCAAAGAGTTAAATAAACCAGAAAGATCAGTCAGATGGATGGTAAAGATGATCAGTTTAAATCTCAACATGTTAAATTTTAGTCTTTAGGTTCTGCAGAAATGGGTTGAATAGATAGTTGCATATATGGGTTGGAAAAGTGAACAGTAAACATTGATAAAGTGAAACTAAAGTAAAAGATAAAAATGGTGGTAAACCAGTACCTGTCTGCTCTAAATTTGTTCAGACATTTTACAAAAGGAAATTATATGCCAATGTATGAAACTGTTTAAAAAAGGGCATCAGTAGTCTTTAAGGGACTCTTGACGTTGGAATAGGAACCACAAGATTGCAAGTGTAGTTTCAATGTTCAAATTCAAGTCATTCTAACTTCATAAGCTTTAGGGATCTAAAACCTGTCAGACAGCTAACTACTGTTGGTTTCTGACCTTCACTGGAATTTTTAACATAACTACATAAAATTACTTAAGGCCAAATGGAGAAATATGGACTGAACAATAATTCAATTTAGTGTAATCCTTACTAACAACTGTGCTCAAAGATTGCCAATTCTAGATGAATAGTGAGTGAGTGATATGCTGCAAGATCCTGTCCTTGATTTTATCCAAATACTTTGTCAAACTATTGGATGAAGATATAAAAGACATTTTCACTACATTTGTAATAGATATGAAAGTTGTAGGCTGAAAACAGGCTGGATGACATTTACAATCCATAAAAATCATAATAGATAAAGTTTAATAGAGGTGGATCTGAAGATCCTGCACCTGAGCTCTCAAAATTACCTAAAAAGTATTTCTTGGCTGAATTGTGGCTGTCAACTTGCTCAACACACAAACTAAATAAATAATAAAATAGAAACAAGAGCACATTTGAAGAAAAATCTTCAGGTGCTAATATAAACCAGAATTCACTTATGTGGTAAGAGGATAGACTAAAGAAACTGGAGCCACAGAGAAAATTTGAGAGAAACATGAGTAACTGTTGATCTGCAGAGACTTCAAAGGGTGTCAGATAGAAGAAGAATCATGTTATACATAATCGTAAGGACCGGAACTAGAAGTATTGCACAAAAAGAAGATACCTTTCTCAGTTCATCTCTGTGCTGCATTTGCCCACAGCGGAGTCGATGATAACATTATCTTTGGAGTCAGAATTTTCCGGCTCCACTGTCGGTTAGCTGTGTGACCTTGGACAGATTTCTTTAGCCTCTCTCTGTCTCATTTTCCTCATCTAAAAATGGGGATGATAATAGGATCCAGCTCTTAAGGTTATTGTTCGGATTTAGTGAACAATATTGTTCGGATTTATTAATTTATTAATAAATTGATATTAATTTATTAATATTGTTTGGATTTAGTGCTTTTATGTAAAAGCACTGAGAAAAGAGTCTGGTACATGGGAATTGCTTTTGTGCTAGCTCCCACTGTTACCAGGAGCAAAAGGACAGTTGTTCTCCAAGGAAATACTAGGTAGAACAAGAGAATTTGAGAGCTATTCTTCAAGCAGCTTTTAAAAATTTATCAGTCTTTTGTAAGCCAGGATCTGTGAACTGGTGACAGTTCTCAAGTGTCCTGGAGGCTGTCTGCCTACACAATCCTCATCAGAGTTTATGGGGGGAGTCAGGTGCAGGCAACAGTGTTCATCCCAGGACCTAGGACAATCTTCTGGTTGGTTATCAGACCCGCTCAGGTATTCCTGTCATTGCCAAGCTCAACCTCTAGCATTCATACTTTACTTTTCCATACATGTTTCTGGCTTCTGTGTCAACAACTGAGTCAGAATCTGTTTTTCTGGATCCCAGTCTTTGACTCTTATCCCAAGTCCTTGCTGGAAGAGGACAGTGAAACAAAAAACCTTTATTTAAAATATTCCCAGTCATAAACTGAAGTCCATGGAGCCACAAGCACAAAGCAAATATCAGATGTTTTATAGAAAGTGGGAAAAGGCTTCTTTCTATCTTGAGATCAGAAAAACCTTGGGATTTTGCTAGCAGCTATATTAGTGTGTCGTTTCTAGACTGTGGTTTGTGTACACGTGTATCAAATCATCATGTTGTACAACTTAACTATATACAATCTTTGTTGGTCAACCATTCAAAAAAAACAAACAAACAGGAGTTAGAGTACCTCATACTTCTGAGTTATCTACCCAGCAATCTAACTAAAATTTCTGGGTCAGATCTTTGAATCGTGTTCATCACCCTTTCCACTCTATCTGTGGACCATACCTGTCTCATATTGAGTTCCATAGAAGGCTGGAGTCATGAGATATTAACTCGTTTCTTAAAACAATGAAATCCATGGTCAAATGACCTTGAGAAACACTGCATTACTAAAACCAGTGGCTCCAATATTCCCAATACAAGTTAACTTATTAAAAGCCCCAAGAATTCCTCTGCAATAAATTCTTCCAGAATAAATTTATCTGAGTTTAACCCAGCAGTTGCTGGTTTATTCATTCACAGTTATTTTTATCCTGGGGCCCATTAACATCTTATAAATCTAGTATTTGGTGAAAAAATGGAACTATTAATTTTCGCAGCCTTATTTGAACTAAATAATCATTTATTCTTGAAAAGAGCCTTTTAATTAAGGGAAAACACATGTTTCCATTTTCTTGAGACATTCTCAGTTCACTGATATTGATCCAGTGTCATTATTAATAGCTCCCTCTTTCCACTCTCAAAAATATCTTTGTTCTGATAATCAATTATGTAGACATTGAACCTATATAAGGTAGGTAAGGTATTCATTATCATCTGATTTTTTTTTTTTTTGCTTTTGCCTCTCTAGAGTCTATGCTGACTACTGCAGCCAGGAAGAACTTTTACAAATGCAAATTAGATCATTTATTTATCAGCTCATAATCCTCCAGTGGCTTCTAGGACCCTTAGTCAAATCTATGGCTCTCATAGCCAGCAGCTAATTCATTAGGTGAATTAGCTGCTGGCTATGTGTCTGATGTAATGTCTTAAAAACACTCTTACCTGTTCTCACTGGGCTGCTTACTGTCTTTAAAATATATCAAGTATGTTCCTACTTCAAGGCCTTTCCTTTGCTGCATTTTTCTCTGTATGGAAATCTCCCCAATTATTCACATGGCTTGTTTCCTTACTTCATTTAGTTTTCTGCTCAACTTTTATTTCCTGTGACCACCGTACCTAAACATGCTTTCTTTTCTCTACATTTCTCTATCTCTTTATCCTTCGTTACTTTGTATTTGGTTTCTGTATTGCTTGAGTTAGATCTCTAACACTCCAGTAACATGAATACTCTGGAATCTTCATTAAGATGTATGTGTGTACTCTTTGTATAACACTTCTTCCATTTTCACTTCTTCATGTAAATTAGCAAAATAGTTAAGAAATAATTGCACATATTTGCTCACTTTAGAATACTGATACGTTAAATAATGTTGACAAGTTTCATTTATCTCCCTTATTTCTACATATTTTGATTCACAAGCACTCTCTTTTGACCCGTATGCTTCTTTTGATGAATATGGATGCGATCTACCTTCACTTTGAAAAATGAATCTGTAACTAAATCAGTAACTTAGAAGCAGAGAGTTTTCTAGAAATCACCCAGTACACCCTCCTGGTCAGATAAGGAAATATACTAAGGAAGACAAATGTTTCTTTCATGTACTTCAGTGTGTGGATGGACATCGATTTTGGTTTGTGCTTCATCTTGTCCTTTTGGGAGTTGCCCCTCACACATCTAGTAGGGATCTCAATCCCAGGCCTCATCTTATCTACCACTCAGGTGGAACCTGACAAAAGCTTTATAGTAAGAATATGCCATCCTCCTTTAGATGCAAAGAGTGGCCCAGGTTTCAGATAATTTTATAACCAGGGGATCAAAGTGTCAAAGGAGCTTTTCCTTCTATCTTTCCACTCTGCTTTACTCTTCACACTAAATCAAGATCTTACCATGAAGCATCAAAGACTGTTTTCATTATCTCTAGACATCTTAATATCATTCTCAGAGTAATTTAAATCTCCCTTTGCCCAGCATCCATATCAATCCTCCAATTGATATGGTCCTTTCTAGGCCAACAAATACATATAGAAAAGCAAAAAAAAGTGAATATAATCCTAGAAATGGATCTAACATTATTGAACTTACAATCATTATAAAACTTTCTTTAGAAAAATTTTTACTCATTGCCACATGGTTTCTTTTCCCAATTTAGCTTCTCTTTCATCATGTCATTCATCTAACCCCCTGAAGAAAGCACAACCACTTAGCCTGATTTACATCTTCCCTCCCAGGTTTATGGACTATTGTCTAGTTTTCAACCTCTGCAATTTTCTCTTCTTTAGATTCTCAAATTTCATTAGTAAATTCTTTGAGGGTAAGGACTGTGTCTTAGTCATTATTTTATGCACCAAACTATGGTGCTTGAAATATAGTAGATGTGTAATAAATGCTTATTGAGTGACTACTAATAACTAATATTTATTAGGTAATTACTAGTGATAAGAACTAAACATATACTTTATCTCACTGATTCGTACAAAAATAATATAATTGCATTTTAAAAATATTTTTTATTCCTTTAGCACAGTTGTGAAGATTTATTAGAGCATTCAAATAGTTTCATGTGATTTTTGAATAATAAACACATTACTTGGAGTAAGTATACTCATTTATTCACTTAATTATTCATCAAACATTAATTACATACTTTGGGTCAGGAAATAGCAGTGAATATGCAATATAAGGAAGATGTAACAGATCCAATCGCATTCCTGGTTAAAACCCTTACCTCCTACTCTCCAGCCACTGATTTCAGAACAAAGTTCCAACTTATTCGCAATATACAGGATTCTCACCATCACCTCTTCAGTCTTATTCTTATCTCATACTTAAAATCTCGGGCAATAGCAAAACCCTGATAGAGATTAGGCTAGTGGTTATTTTTGAGGGGAAAATGGTCTGAAAAGTGAAATAAGGAGGTCTTCTGAAGTGCTGAGGATGATTCTGTTTCTTGATCTATTTGTTGGGTATATGGGTCAATGCCATTTATGAAAATTCCTTGAGCTACATAATCACATGTTTCTGTAGGTGTAATATACCTCAATAAAAAAACAACAAAGTAACTTTTGTAATAATAAATGATTTCTAGTTTCCTATCCATAAGTTGTTTTGATTTTCCTTTTTCTCTAGACTTTGCCTGTGCTGCTCTCTCAACCTGCATCTCTAGTCTGTGCCATTAACTCTATCTCATAGTTCTCACCAAACTGCTTTGCAATGGTCTATTTTTGTGTACTCTAAGTTCTTTAGAACCACGTCTCCAGCTACTCAATGAACTTGGTATATAGTTAGATGGTCACACAATTACATTGGTGTACTTTTTATTCAACGTAGTGCTCGAAGACCTATCTAGAGCAATCAAACAAGAGAAAGAGATAAAGGGCATCCAAATTGGAAAGTAAGGAATCAAATTGCCCTTGTTTGCAGATGATACAATCCGATATTTGGAAAAACTAAAAGATTCCACAGAAAAGATATTAAACTGATAAACAAATGCAGTAAAGTTGCAAGATACAAAATCAACAAACAAAATTCAGTAGCATTTCCATATTCCAACAGTCAACAATATAAAAAAGAAATATAAAATAATCCCATTTACATTAGCCATGCATAAAATTAAATACCTAGGAATTAACTTAGCCAAAGAAGTGAAAGATTACTATAATGAAAACTATAAAACATTGATAAAAGAAATTGAAGAGAATAACAAAAAGATGGGAAATAGCTCATATTGATGAACTGAAAGAATCAATATTGTTAAAATATGTGTATTACCCAATCTACAGAGTCAATGTAATTCCTATGAAAATACTGATAACATTCTTCAGATATAGAAAAAAACAGTCCTAAAATGTGTGTGGACTACAAAAGACCCAGAGTAGCTGATGGTATCCTAAGCAAAAGAATAAAACTGGAAGAATCACATTACCTGACTTCAAATTATACTGCAGAGCTAGAGTAAATATAGCAGCAGAATACTGGCATAAAACCAAACACATGGACTAATGGAACAGAATAGAGAACCCAGAAACAAATCCACACACCTATAGTGAACTAATTTTTGACAAAGTTGCCAAGAACATCCCCTTGAAAAAAGACAGTCTCTTCAGTAAATAGCCCTAGGAAAACTGAATATCGATATGCATAAGAATAAAACGGAACTCCTGACTCTCGCTATATACAAAAATCAAATCAAAATGGATTAGAGACTTAAATCTAAGACCTCAAACCGTGAAACTACTACAAGAAAACATTGAAGAAAATCTTCAGCACATTGGTCTGAGTGAAGATTTCTTGAGCAGTACCCCACAAGCACCGGCAACCAAAGCAAAAATGGACAAATGGGATCACATCAATTTAAAAACCTTCTGTACAGCAAATAATACAATCAACAAAGTAAAGAGGCAACCCACAAAATGGGAGAAAATATTGGCAAATTGCCTATTGACAAGGGATTAATAACCAGAATATATAAGGAGCTCAAACAACTCTATGAGATTAATTCTAATAATCTGATTTTTAAAAATGGGCAGCAGATTTGAATAGACATTTCTCAAAAGAAGACATACAAGTGGTAAACAGGCATATAAAAAGGTGATCAACACCACTGCTCATCAGAGAAATGAAAATCAAAACTACAATGAGATATCTCACCCCAGGTAAAATGGCTTACATACAACAGACAGGCACTAACAAATGTTGGTGGTAAGAAGGGAATGCTTGTACACTGTTGGTGGGAATGTAAATTAGTACAACCAGTATGGAGAACAGTTTGGAGGTTCCTCAAAAAACCAAGATTTGAGTTACATATGATCCAGCAATTCCACTGCTGGGTATATATGCCACAAGAAAAGGAAATCAATATATAGAAGTGATATCTGTATTCCTATGTTTGTTGTGACAGTTTATAATACCTAAGATTTGGAAGCACCCTAAGCATCCATCAACAGAAGAATGGATAAAGAAAATATGGTACATATACACAATTGTGTACTGTTCAGTTTTGATGTTTCTAAACATCAAAAGAATCGAACTCATGGACAAAGAGAATAGAGGGATGGTTACAGGAGGGTGGGAAGGGTAGTGGGGGGATGTGGAGAAGGCTAATGGGTACAAAAATAGAAAGAATAAGGCCTACTATTTGGTAGCACAACAGTGTGTCTGTAGTCAATAACAAGTTAATTGTGCATTTTAAAATAATTTAAAGAGTCTAATTGGATTGCTTATAAATCAAACGATAAATGCCTGAGGGGATGGATATCCTATTCCCCATGATGTGCTTATTTCACATTGCATGCCTGTATCAAAACATCTCATGTATTCCATAATTATATATGCTATCATGTACCCACAAAATTTTTTTAAATTACAAAAACAGAAAAAAGTAAAAAAAAAATCACATTGGTGTGAAATGCTCATAGAGCTCAATTCTAGGTGCTCTGAAAACACAATAAATGTGTGCATACATACACACCTACAAATGCACACACACATCTTCTATAGTAGGCTGAATCTAAGTCAAAGGAGAGCAGTTTATTTGTGCTATTATCACCTCCAGCAACAACAACAACAATATTCAAAAGACTTTTCTATACTTTCAGAATCACTACACATACATATCTGAAGCTCTGGGTGTTAAAGATGCCAATGGAGCTTAAATAGGCATTCCGTAAGTTAGGCATCCTGCCCTTTTCACATGTAGACCCATTACATCACTTGTCCCACATGTTAAAACCATAGGTCCATGTCAAATTAATTCTTTTAGAGAAATGACTAATCTTGAGTTAGCCTTATTTCAGTACTGAGAGGTTAAGGAGCACACGGAATCAGCTACTCTGTCTGGATTCTAAACCATCATCGAGGATAGCAAGGTTGTGCTCATATTACCTTCTGCAGAATTTCTCAGAGCTAATGGTGTTAGTGTGCCCTCTGATACCTGAGATGGAGATGTAGTTTATGCAGTATTTCATAGACACATTTTTTTTTTGACCATGGAAAGCTTTATTTCACCAAAGATATGAAAGAACAGTTCTTTTTCAGATCAAATTTTAAAATTATGATTAGGAAGGTTACAACCTTGGTGAACTTTCGGAGGTCTGTTTCTCAACCTATTTAATAAGTATTTTTTGTATCTTCCTTTGAAAAACAGATACAATTATCCAATAGCTTGGGCATGGTAACCCAAATGGATTATTGAGAAGAAAAAACAAGTTTTGGGGGCATATAATCTTTATAATGGTTATCTATTTAGTCTGTGTTCCCTAAAAGAGCATGGGCCTTTACCTCGGCTCCGGGACACGTGTATTGAACATAAGTTAAATTCATAAATGTTATATGCATTTAGTTTCTTTATAATGAAACTTTGGGATTTGGTTTTTAGCATATTGTGTTCTTGTTTTGTCTTCCAATTCTTTACATTGCTCAGGAAGGTATAATTTTATAAATTACTATAGTTTATTGTTGATATCACTGTTGATAATTAAAAAAAATATAATCTATCAGGGTCTATAGATTATGGGACTTGAAGGAATTCCATTTTGTGTTTAAATCTCTCATCTTATAAGTTGTTTTTCCTTTCCCCTGCCTGTAGTGGGGCAGTGGATATTTACCTTTTTAAGCAAAAGAATATTTAAATGTTGGCCGGGCGTGGTGGCTCACACCTGTAATCCAAGCACTCTGGAAGCCAAGGCAGGTGGATCACCTGAGGTCAGGAGTTCAAGACCAGCCTGACCAACATGGTGAAATCCCATCTTAAAAAATAAAAAAACAAAACAAAAAAAAGAATATTTAAATGTTAATGATAACAAAATCATCTCTGGAAAAATGACCTAATAAGTGTTCTTAAATGTGTGTAGAGTGAAAACAGTGTTAGAAGGTGGATGCAACCTCTATTCCTCTTCACGTGTCTAATAGAAAGTGAGAAAAATAGAGGCAAGCTTTCATTTCATTCCCTTTTACAAAAGTACAACTGACCAACTTCCCTACACTTTATCTGTAAAATTATTTCTTTATAACTTTTACAAAGCTAAGTGCACAACTCACAAAACTGGTAAAAATTGTATGTTGAATTTCCAAAGGTCGTATGCTCATAAGCAAATGTAAGTTAATTGTCAAGTGCATTTCTTATTCTTCATTTTAGATTAATGAACTGAAAATTAAATGGAATTTAACATGTATGGAAGATAGGTCCCTCAATATAATACTAACTTGCATTTAAATGATTTTTAACACATTTTCCAATCATCTTTGCTTACATAAAGTTGAAGAGTGAGGGAAAGGGTGTTTAACATTTCAACATATGTTGATTGAAACATGATTAATATGATAGGCCAAGAGACCACAAGGATGGAATATAGTCACAAAATAGTAATTTAACTTTGATATTCAAAAATGTCTACTCAACACTTTGGAAACCTTAGTTTGTAAAGAGTGTTCAATGTTATTTTTTACAGAGTTGTTATTCAGAAAAGCTTTTTCAAATGATTATTTATTAAACTACGTGGACAGTAATCTGAAAATAATAATATTATTATTTTACTCTTATTTCTTGCCCTAACTATACTGTATATCTTTCACACATTAATTTTATTATTTGTTTTCATTTTTAAAAGGCAAGGAAATGACTATGGAACAGTGTAGAACAGAGGTTAAACACAAGCTTCAAATCCTACTTACTTTTTTTTTTACTAGTTATGTGACCATGGGCATATTATTAAACTTCTCTGTGTGTTAGTGTTTCCATCTGTAAAATAGGTGACTATCTCATAGGGTTAATTGTCAGAATTAATAAATTATTACCTGTAACTTGCTTAAAAGTGTGCTTGGAAAATAGTAAAAGCTGTATACATATCAAGACAGTTTTTAGGTGACTTGTCCAGCATGGCAGAATGTAGCAAAGTTGGGATTTGAACATGGATTTGTCTGAATCTGGAATTCAAGATTTTAACCGCAACAACAAAAAGACTTCTTATTTCAGAGAATGTATTTTATCTATATAAGTGAAGCAATAAAAGTAGTAAAGATTTAAAAATAGTTTGTTAGAATTGTGTTTCTTTGCATTAAATTCAACAATAGCTTGCAATTGGCAATAGTTCTTAGAATCATTTCATATATAATTGCACTTTGTGTCTCAGAAGGCAAGCTGCTGGGCAGATTAAGGAACTAGAGTTATAATTATTGTATATTATTACTAATTGGCATCTAATACATTGCTCAGAATAGAGTAAATATTCAGTGGAGTCTTCTTTCTCATTTACCTAAAACATGCCTGGTTCAGAAATTGATTTAAGACATTTCCTGGTCCTCATCACTTCTATTAAGGTATGATTTCATTTTTAAAAGTTTAGTAAGTTCTTGGTACTTCGTAGAAAGGTAAAAGGCAAAGATAGCATGATTTTCCTTTTTTAGAATAAATTTGCCCATTTTTTAGAAAATTGTTGCTATCCAAAATTAACATGCCCTTTCAAGATGTGTGTTTGATGATTTTCTAAAACAATATAATATTTCATTTGGTATCTGTAGTTAAGAACCATAATGTCACATATACATATTTTATAGCTTTCAGTAATTGTGGGTAGCATTCACACAGGATTCAGGCTAAGGAGTATGATAGATATCAAGTAGATACAAATCAATCCTTTATTACAGAGAAAACTTCTTTTTAAATATGCTGAAACTTTTAAAATAGGGATTCTCTGTTAGCAAGATTATATCAATAAAACCTCCAAGGAAATTATCCTTCTGGATAAAAGTACTTTTTTTTTTTTTCCTAATCTTCAGCTGTGGTTTTGTTGACTCCTCTTCTCAAATAAATTAGACTGGTTACCACTTTTTTTTAATTGCATAAAAGAAATACTTCTTAATCTTGGTTGCACACTAGAATGTCACGGAATGGACTTAAATGACCCTTGACTGGACCCCACTAACATATTTAATTCCTTACGGGTACAATGTGGGCATCACCTACCCTAAGTGATTTTCATGTGCAGTCAGAGTTGATAACCATGGCACATATCAGGGAAAGAAATCAATGGGATAAGAAAGGCCTTTTTCTCCTCAACAGCACTAAGTGCCTCTTGAATTTGTTTCCCTTTTATTACTTCACAAACCTTAAAACTACCATCAAAAATTTTCTGGCATACAATTTTCTTCCAATACCTTGCCACAAGACTTGAAAATGTCATATATGTTAAGATAAAAAGTTGAATGAAGTTCTTCATGGGCAGATCATGTCTGATCAGAATACCAGGTGAACTGGATCCCAGGGGACCTTCACCTTCCAATAATTGAACTTGGAGACATCCTATAACTTTTCTGGCCTTCAAATTCCTTACCAGCACCTTTGCCTAGTCTTAGGTCTTTTGTGTCATTTTTAACATTCTTAAAATCTTTTTACTATTCTGTCAGGGACCAGTCAATGTCTCACAGTTTGTAGTCATCTGAGTAAGGGGATTTGGATTTTTTTTTTTAAGACTAGCCAATAATATATTTTCCCTTGAAACAAAAGGACCTTTTCTATGCACCAAAATTTTCCAGGCTTCTGGAAGAATAAATCCCTACTTTTACTTTCATACAAACTCTCTCCCAACATTCAGAAATACTGTTCCCCGTTGAATCCTCTAAAAAGTGCTTGCTTTTCCTATCATTGTCACACCATAGACCAGGCCCACAGCTATCCAGACGGGTCCCGTCCTGTAGACAGAAGCGTCTAACCTGTGCTTTAGGCTATTTGGAACAATTTCGAATTTTTTCATCATACTTGGCCACTATAAATTTACTTCATACCTCAGCTGACTATAACACAGATAATTAAAAGCCATTTTTCTTACATAAGACTGCCAATGCCTTCAATTTTCCTCTCAAAATATGATCTCTTTAAGATTTTCTATATGTATAGTCATCACTAAATGCTTAAGAAGCCACAAGTCAAAAGGACAAGTAGCTTGACTGTCGTGAATTTTCTTCTATAAATGTTGACATAGTATACACAAAAAAATAGCAGTAAGTCATTCTCTATTACTTATGGTATGATTTTTGAATTAGTTTGCAAAAGAAAAAAACAGGAGCAGACATTTCTCATGAGGAGTGCGCACTTGAAATGTACTTGGCAGTAGGCAAACAAGCACACAGTAGCTGATGTCATATATGCATTGTATCCGTTCACAAACACTAGTGGCATCATTTATGTGAACCTTTTATATATTGATACTTGCAAAGACTACTGCTGCGCTGTTGCCTTTGAGAAGCCGGCTGGTATGTAGCGTTTAATTAAGTATTTTAAAACCATCTTTTTGCAGGCCTGTTCCACTTTAGCAAAAGTTATGACAGCTTGTCTCTGTTAGTTTAAAAAAGGAAGGCATAGTTTATTCTCTCTCTCTTTTTCTAACTCTCTCACAAATACAGAACATTAGTATTTTTAAGTAAAGTAAAATAACCTATTCCTGAAATCTACAAATGTGTTATTTTAATGTGCTGTCAGTGTAAATAGACATATAAAAGAATAATTTGATGAAAACAATCTTTTAGTATAATTATTTTAATAATTATAGTGCATTATTGAAATAAAAACATATTTCTTCTTTCACTGCCACCTTTTTAGTGTTATGGGACATTCACAGCTTGAAATAAACCACCACAAAACTAGTCATTTCATCTGTATCTGTTAAATGAATTGCCTTTCCCAGACACCTAATTTATCTAGAGATCATCTCCTTGGTCAGTATTACAAACTATTTTTATTTTCTTATACTTGCTTTTTAATAATTTGCATGTCACATCTCCCATCAGAGAAGGAATATCACATTCCATATTTCTTCATTTCACTCTTTTCTTTTCCCCACTCATACTCTAGATTGAAAACTTAGCTAAGTATAAAGAATTGGTTCAAATATTATTTGAATTATGGACACATTATTCTCAGCAAAATAAATCTTGAGTTTAAATTCCATTATCTTGTATAATTTTTTTTTAAATTCAATCTTGGTGAAACATGCATATTTTATAGATATGACCTATAATTTTTCCCTGGACGTTTGTGTTTGGCAGTTCACAGACTTTGCTAACAATTTTAACAGATATGCTTTAATTTAATAACTTCAATTTGGTAATTAGCTGGAATAGCATTTCAAAGTGCAATTGATATGATTTGGCTGGATTAATCTGTATTTTAGAAAATATAGATACTAGTGTTGTTACTCTCTTCATATTCATACTTTTACCTTGGATTCCTGAGACACAGAAATTTTTAAATTCTGCCACAATCTACTCCCAAAACATCACTGATGACAAAACAATAATAATACTTGGAAACATTTCCTCTCAAGTTCCAAAGTTTTCAGTCAGTAGCAAAAAAGAAAGAAGACGAAATTTTAAAGGTGCTGAGAAAAGCCTAGTGCTCGCAGCTAGTTTCAGCAACTTCAACTTGCGTAAGACCCCATGTTTGTGAAAACAACCCAAGAATCTGAACAGGATGTAATCAACCTCCGATCTGCTGAGAAATACTGCAAAAATGACTTCAGCTGCCAAAAATAATAATGTCATTTACAAGCAGCTCTTCCTATGTCTAAGGAAGAACTAGTCACACATGCGAGTTTTTGCTGGTTTGAGGAGCACAAGGAAGGAAAAAGACAAATCCCACCTCCCCCAGCCTAAAATACACAGAGAATCTCAGAACCCCGTGGAAGCTGTGGCTCATTCCTAAAGGTGCCGGCAATATCGAAGAATACTTGTATCCACAAAATTCCAAATGGTAAGTGACCTAGGACAGAGGGATTCTATTTGGCAGCAAATCTGTGCTGTCACTTTTCTTCCATAGCAAAGCTTCCCGTTTTTTGGAGGCAGAGCTGTTAAATACCTCTTAGTCACTAGCCTCAACCTATTTTTTTTTCTGTTGTTTTTCTTTTCAAAATATTATCTGGCACCTTCCCTTAAAGGATATCAAGGGCTCTGGAGGAAATATTTGCAAACGATCCTTTATATAAGTTCCATCACAAAAGCCCGGCACCTACCTCTGTCAAGCCTTGGCTGCTCAGTCCGCATGGGCTGGATGTGAAAAAAGATCCCGGTATGATGGCTTCTCTAAATTTACCAGAAAGAAAGGACCTGGGATGCTTGTCCTTTAAGTGTCTCTAAACATGGTTTGCATAGCTGGATCTCAGCTTATCTGTGCCTTTCGGTTTTCGCTTCCATACATGGATCTGTTCCCAACAGTAACTCCAAGCTGTCGAAAAGAAGCTATCTGGCAGCTCTCCGCTTCATCCAACACATGGATGATAAAAATACACATATAGCGATTCTTCCAGCCAGGCCAATTTCCCACCCCATGATCCTGCCACTACGCTTTTTTTTTTTTTTTTTTTTTTTTTTTTTGCAAAACACTTTTGATATTGGCATTTCTACTCTCCAAATATTTAGATCATAACCAATTTTTACCTGATTCCCACGTAAAGCTTTTAAGGTGTGAGTTCGCCTAGCTTTATGAAAACAGAGAGACAGTTATGATTCCTTACTAGGGTCTTCATCCTTAAAGATTCTAGTGGCAGCATGCATATGGGACCTGTGAAATGTTTAACGAATGAGTGAATTTATAAACGAATGGCTGAACAGATGAATAACACGGTATGTGAATGAAAAGATACATACTTAATTGGGAATAGTTAACATTTTGGATTATTTGTCTTCAAGGAAAAGATAGCAGAGGGCACAGTAATCAATATCTCTGAGAGAGAAGAAGCTGTTATTTTAAACAGCTTCTCCTGTAGGGTATTGTGGCAGTTCCCATTAGCTACTTTCTAGAACATGGTTTAAGATTTATAATTTCTTTAAAAAAGTTAAAGAACATAAATTTGAATAGAATACTAGTTGTTACATTTATTCATTGTCAAGGATAGTTTAAATGACAGATTAACTGTGACCTAAATGTTAGGTGGAGGATAAATTCTGCTCTGTGTAGTGGAGAGGTACTCCCATAGGGGGTTGCTGAAGCTCTGCTTAACATCCCAGTTCTTTAAAAATTTAGCTTCTCATTTTAACATTTATTTCTCTTCTTTTTTCCCCACTTGTTCATCTTTTGCAACAAGAGGCCAAAATATGGAAAGAGACAGAATTTCAAAATAATAATTTTCCATTGATTATGTTTTTTGAAATCATGTTAAAACCTTATAGGTTCTTCTGTTTGAAGAAGCAAAAATAAATGAGAGGCATACATATAGACATAACTTATTTTGGTGTGCCAGAAATGAAATGAGCTTTCTTAAAATATTCAGGAGGAATAAAAGGAGAGAATAGCCAAAGTGAGACTGGCAAAAGGATCATTGTTGCAGGTGGTCATTGCTGATAGGTAGGTACATAGGGGTTCCTCACATTATCGTCTCTATTTTGTGTATGTTTAAAATTTCTATAAAAAATTGAAGGAAAAGAGAGAAAAGGGAATAACAAACAAATGTGTGAAAAAAAAGGTACAGAGTACAAAACGGATGTGTTAATGGCAAATGTGAAAAACCCTAGATTTGAGTAATCTCCCTGCAAAAGCATTTAAGTCAGAACAAGAAGGGACGAGACTGTTTTTTCATTCAAAATATTCTGACATTCCAACCTTCTCCTCGCTACCTCCGATAATTCTATGTAATAACAATTTGTATCTAATGAAAATTAAGACATGATATTTAAAAAGCCAACCTAATTCAGCTCAGTCCTAGACCTGGTAAATGGGTCCTTACCTGGGAGCAATTCAATACCCTCTCTTCCCTTACTTTTTCTACTTCAGAAGTTCAAAAGCAAAACCCCGTTTTCTACTGTCCCTCACACCTAGAGATGACCAGATAATATAATAATGTCCAAATAGGTGTCAACAGGAGTCCCCTGGGACTTAAGGAAACCTTGTATTTGTTTAAAAAAAAAAAAAAAAAAAAGGACAGGCTCAGCTGTTGCCCTCCTTGTTCCTGCACCCCTTCCACCTTTTTCCTTCCCAGAGAGTAAACTCGAAGCCTGAAATTTAAGCATTCCTTTGGTGATCAGGAGATGGCAAACACAAGGACAAAGGCCTACAAGGTGAGGTAGATGGAACAGATAGAAAAAACACTGCAGTTCTTTCCAGTCTTACTGAATTACTACAACAATGCTGAATTGTCTCTCTAAACTTTTTGCCATGTGAGAAAAATAAAACCATAATCAGTACAAACAGTAGATTCTACATGATAAACTCAGGAGCCAAAAAGCTCTGCTCTGGCTCTGACTCTGTTACTACCTGAGTGACACTGATCATGTCATACAGTTCTACTCCCTCCTCGGTTACTCCAGAGAACACTTCACCTCTTTAGCCTAGAGTTATCCAGGGAACTAATGCATGTTATATACATTCATGCATGGTAAGAGGGTACACCAATGGAAGATGTTGCTTATTTAACGTGCCAGGTGGTTGATACATGGAATACACAGTGACTCCACAGTTAAATATAACAGTGCCCAGGAGTCTGCTTTCTGTTCAAAGAAGAATTTGCAGACACTTTTTGACTGGCTTCACTTCAAACTTGTTGGGAATTCTGTTCTGAAGTTTGGAACATCCAAGGCAGGGGACGTTTGTGTTTGAGTATTCCAAAATGTGTTTGCCCATGTTGGGTAGGCCAGATTGAGTTGGCGTGTTCTTGGTAAGTATGCAGTGGAGGTGGGCCAGTTTCCTGCTTCACCTAGACTAGGCAGTGCCCTAGAGAAAGGAAAGGCTCAGGAAAGCAGCCATGATTGCCACTATTCCACCATCACCACTGGGAAGGCTCAAGAGATTCATTCCCAACTCTGGAGGATGCTGTGGGGTTCATGTGCAGGAAAAGATCTCCTGATAAAGAGGTTAAACACCTATCATATCTCCAAAGAAAAAGGTTAAGTGATTTTCTGTGAGCTTTGTAATTGTGGAAGTCAGGATTTAATATACTGACACTGATTTGCTTAACTCTGTGGGGAATGATGTGTCATCTGGACATGCTATTTTGCTGTGGGTACAAGATGATTATTTCGATGAAATAGTCTGCACCTTCTTGTAAAAGTATGTACACTCCACCTTTGCTGGAGGAACATATATTCACTCTTAAAATTCAGCTCAGTATCTCTTCCTTTCTGAAATCTTTATTGACGTCACCATCATGTATTCTAAAGTATATATGGCATATTGTTGTACATTCCCCCCAGCCCCATCTCCTCTTTGCATTTGGCTATTAGACTGTGAATGCCAAGGATAGGGGCTCTGTATTATTTGCTTTTGTATTATTAGCATCCATTATAGTGTCTGTCCTACAGAAAACAAGCCTTAACATAAGTTTGTTGAAGAAATAAATTCATTGCTAAGTGATTGAAAAGTGGATTGAAAAATGGATAAATGGTTGTACCTCTCAACTAGTGACCATAAGCTTGGCAGCTTTCCTTGTTGTATAGGCTTAAGAACCTCAAGTACCCCACTGCCCTGTGGGTAAAGACTGTCAGCTCAGAGGAGATAGAAAACAGAGTGTGACAAAATATTATTATAATCCTAATTTAACTGAGAAGATTATCTAAGGTTTCCAGTTATCCAAGGCAGAGGACCACAATATTAGCACAGATGATTTAGAGTGGATATCTGACTCAGATATTTAGCACGAAAGAGGGGCAAGGACTGCAATCTTTTAAAATATTAGAAATATTCAATCCTTGGTAATTTAAATTTTTTCTTCCTTTGTCTAAGAATCTGGGGTAATCTTTTATGAAAGACTTGTTAAAATACACAGCAAGTTTTGAAAGATTTTGAAAGTCAACAAGTAATGAAATGTTCATCCCCTCTTTTAAAAATTAGAGGTAATCATATTTAACCAATAAGGAAAAAAAATCAGGTAAATAATTTCCATACATATTTTTCTTTTTGAATTTAGTTCCTACTAATATTATGACTCTGGGGCTGAATCAAGGATAAAGGTAATCTATCATCAGGCTCTCTTTCAGGGCAGAATGAGAATATATAAAGACTAGAAATGAGAAAAAGAGATTAAACAAGGCTTCAATTTATCTCCGGATTCTATTGGTTAGCATAGTGTTTTCAAAGTTCATTCATTTGTATCATGCACCAGTACTTCATTCTTCTTTGTGGCTGAATAAAATCTTGTTGTATATATGTACCTTGTATTGTTTGTCAATTCATCTGTTAATGAATATCTGAGTAGTTTCCACCTAGTGACTGTTATGAATAATGGTGCTAAAACATTCATGTACAAGATTTTGTGTGGACATATGTTTTTATTTCTTTGGGTACATACTTAGGAGTAGAAATGTTGGGCTATATGGAAACTCTATGTTTAATCATTTGAGAAACTGTCAAATTATTTTCCAAGCAGCTGCACCATTTTATACTTACATCAGCAGTATAGGAGGGTTCAGCTTCTCCACATACTCACCAATACTTTTTGATATCTGACTTTTTGATTCTTGCTCTCCTTGTGTCTCTGAAGTGGTATCTGATTGTGGTTTTGAGTTGCATATTTCTTTTATGACTAACTTGAGGACATTTACTTCTATTCCTAGTTTGTTGAGATTTTTTCCTTCTTTTTTAAATCCTAAAAATGTGTTGAACTTTGTCAAATGCTGTTTTAGCATCTATTGGGATGAACATGTTTTTGTGCTTGTTTTTGATATGGTAGAATATATTAATTGATTTTTGGATCCTAAACCAAACTTGCATTTCTGGGATATATCCCACTTGGTCATGGTGTATAATTCTCTTTATATATTGCTGGGTTCAGTTTGCCAATGTCTTACTGAGGATTTTTGTGTCCATATTCATAAAACATATTGGTCTATAGTTTTCTTGTGATTTTGTTGTCTGTTTTTTGTATCAAAGTAAAACAACCTTCATGAAATACATTGGGAAGTATTCTCTCTCAATACATTTATTGTAAGAGTTTGTAAATGATTTCTATTAGTTCTTTTTTGAATGTTTGATAGAGTTCATCAGTGAACCAATATGAACCTTGGCTTTTTCTTAATGGGTAGATTTTGAATACTACATTGATATTTTAGTTTGCTATAGGTTTATTCACATTGTTTATTTCTTCTTGAGTCAGTTTAGGTACTTTGTATCTTTTTAGGAATCTGTCCATTTCACCTAAATTATCTAATTTGTTTGCATATAATTGTTTATAGTATTTAATTCTTTTTATTTCTTTAAGGTCTGTAGTAATGTCCCCTCTTTCATTTCTCAATCTTGCAATTTGAGTCCTTTTTGTCTTAGTCAATCTAGCTAGGCATTTGTCAATGTATGCTTAGAGTTACGATATCTCCCCCTTTATCATTATAAAATGCCCTTCTTTATCTCTAGTAACATTTTCTGATTTAGTCTATTTTGTCTAACTTTTTATACCTACTCCAGCTTTCCTACAGTTCCTGTTTGCAATATATGTCATTTCCATCATTTTACTTGTAGTCTATTTGTGTCTTTGAATCTAAAGTATATCTTCTTCCCTAAACATACACATGGAGAGTATTTGCTTTAAAAAAAAAATCCAATCTGACAATCTCTGCCTTTGATTGAATCAACTCACCAACATTTAATGTTTTTATTTATATATTTGAATTTACATCTTACATTTTAGTTTTGTTTTCTATATGTTCTGTCGTCTTTTTTGACTCTCAGTTCCTCTCTATGGCTTTCTTTGCTTTAAGTGAACATTTTCTAATGATGCATATTTATTTTTTAATAATTTTTTCATTATATTTTTGACTTGATTTGTAGTGGTTACTCTAGAATTTACTATATACATCTTAACTGATCAAAATTAGCCTTAGATTTAAACTAGCCTAATCCCAGTGATATATAGCTTTATTTTATTTTCTACTTTTTTTGTGGTTTTATTCTATGTATTACATCTATTAATGTTACAAACCCCAAAATACATTTCTATAATTATTATTCTACCATATATAGTCATTTTCTTAACCTATTACAGCTTTGCTCTCCCTACCTCCTTTGTACTATTATCAGCAAATATATTACACTATATTATAAATAGTACATTATATATGAAAATGTACATAAAGGTTTTTACAATTCCTCTTGAAATCCATCAGGAGAAGAAAGGAAAAATATGCATTTGTAGTGTCTTTCATACTTGCATAATTACTTTTATTAGTACTCCTTGTTTGTTTGTGTGACTCCACATTTCAATCTGGTGTCAATTGCTTTTAGCCTGAAGAATTTCTTTAAGTATTACTTACCAGGTGAGTTTGCTAGAAACAGATTTCCTCACCTTCTGTTTATCTGGTAAAGTCTTTATTTTACCTTATTTTTAAAAAATAGCACATCGTTTTTCTCTTGTCGCTTTGAAGATTTACCATCATCTTTCACTTTTAACATTTTTTTTTTGAGACACAGTCTCACTCTGTCACCCAGGCTGGAGGGAAATGGCACAATCTTGGCTCACTGCAACCTCAGCCCCCTAGGTTCAAGCAATTCTCCTGCCTCAGCCTCCCCAGTAGCTGGGATGATAGGCCCTGGCCACCATGCCTGGCTTTTTTTTTTTTCTTTTTTTTTTGTATTTTTTAGTAGAGATGGGGTTTCACCGTGTAGGCCAGGCTGGTCTCAAACTCCAGACCTCAGGTGATCCACTGCCTCGGCTTCCCAAAGTGCTGGGATCACAGTTGTGAGCCACCATGCCTGACCTACTTTTAGCATTTTTATGTGATGTATCTGTGAGTCTCTTTGTGCTTACCCTACTTGAAGTTCATTGTAATTATTGTTTGTCAATAAATGCAAGAAGTTTCAGCCATTATATCTTTAAATATGTTTTTCTCCTTCCTCTCTTTTATTCCGATACTCCCATTATATGTATATTGGTGCACTTAATGGTATTCCACATTTCTCTGAGTATCTATTCATGTTTCCTCATTCTTTTTTCTGTCTGTTCTTCAGCTTGCCTAACTTCTACCAATCTTTTTTTAATTTCACTAATTCTTTCTTCCTCCAGTTCAAATCTAATGTTAATTCTAATATATGTTTTATTTCAGTTATTATAGTCTTTGGCTCCAGAATTTTCATTTGGCTCTTTGTAATGATTTGTTTAATGTTTGTTTTGACCTCAGGAGCATTCCTTCAAGTTGTCAGATTGCCCGGTCCTCTCTTACAAACTAGTTGGCCTACAAACTAGGCTGTATCTTTATCAGATCATAAAACTCTTCCCAATATTCCTTCACTGCAACCTTCACTGTTCTTGAGATTGCCCTTTGACTTCAGCTTAATCATGCTTTGTTGAAAATAAAGTCAGCTCCTTTGCGAAGTATTTAGAGTCATCATTTTGTGGCCTCCTTCTCCTACCAGGCAAAATCTCCGAGTTAAGGCCGCAGAGCTGAGAGTTGGGACGTGGGCAAGATTCTCTTTGAGTGACATTCTTGTTTCAGCAACCCAGAACTTGATGCAGGGAGGGAGAGCTGCAGCCTGAGGTCATTTACTCCAGCTCTCCAGATGTAGAATAATTATCACTCTAAGTGCTGGGGCAAGGGCTACAAGGATCTCAGTATTCTAAACAGGTAGACTATATATTCCATGAGTGGGGATTAAGCAGAGAAAGGGAACTGCTATTCTTGACCGTATTTACCCAGATCTTAGACTCAGCAATAGGTACTTGGAGGCAGATCCTGAGAAGAAATCCCTCTAGATGGAGAATGGGAATGGTAGAAGACCTGTATTCTTGGCTCCAGAAGTCTGGAATGCCGGCTCTACCCTGCTGAGCTGGGTAGGGGGAGAGATGGGACTTTCTTTCAAGAACCACAGACTCACCTTTATTACTGAATTTTTAGAGATTTCTTTGGATAGATGTTTCTTCATTTGCTGTTTGCCTTTAGCACAATTTTCAAGAGGCCTTTAAAAACATAATTTTTATCAGTTTCACTGGAGTCAGTGGAGCTCAGATATTGTCATGCCAGAAGTTGGTCTTTAGCCTTGACTTGTTTCATAACCCATAGCAGGTTGTATATATGATGTGATCTCCTCAAGGCATAAAGAATGTATTAGATCTTAAAGGTTAGGATAGTCCTTGGTATGGATAAGATGATCAATAAAATTTTGTTGAGTTACATTTAAATAAAGCATAAACATGTCCTTATTTTTACCTTTTGAAGTCTTCAGAGTGGTTACATTTTTGCTATTTAATCTTATTTTCATTTACAAATTAAAATACAGAGTCAGAGAAATAAAATGATTTCCCTATGAATGCATAGTAAGCCAGTGAATTTTTCAAAAGACAGTATACTCATTCTTTTTCCCACTGTTGTTGACTTTTCTTTTCTCCCCATTTATCTTTAAGATAAGTCATGAGTTAGAGAAATCTGTTTCATAAATAGCATAAATATCAGTACTTGCTGTAAGCATCAAGGCTTGAAATTTTATCTCCCCCAGTCCAAAAGTTATAAAAAAGAGATGTTTTCTATGACTCTCAACACATCTGGTGAACAGGTGAAAGTTGTACATCCCTAAAACTGGAAGCAAGAAGCTTGTCATTAAAGAGTTTGCTAAGCTAACAGTATCTTTTCCCTGGCCACTAACATATTTCTACAATTTTTACTTGTCTATATTGTTCCAAAAAAACTTGAAGAATCTAGCTAAAGGAAGTTGCAACCAGGAATCCCACTCTATTCAGGGAAAATTATGAAAGTATTAGTTGACAAAGCCAATCTAAGCAAAAAATTATTTTGGCCAAAACAATATTTGTCTACCTTACAAGTGAAGTGAAAGGACAGATCGAACTGGAGGCCATGATTTTCAGCAAAACAATGCAAAAACAAGAAGTCAAATGCTGCGCATTCTCACTTATAAGTGAGAGCTAAAAAATGTATAAACATGAACATAGAATGTAGAATGATAGACATTGGAGATTTGGTGGGGTAGGAGGGTGGGAATGGGTGGGAGATGAGAAATTAGTTGATGGGTACAATATACGTTATTCGAGTGATTAATGCACTAAAAGTCCAGGCTTCACTACTATGTGATATATTCATGTAGGAAAACTGCACATGTGCCCCTTAACTTTATACAAATACAAAAAGGAAAAAGCAACCAAACAAACAAAAAACAAAACTGAGCTAAAAAGGCATAGATGATCATGCTACCTGACTTCAAACTCTACTACACGGCTACAGTAATCAAAACAGCATGGTACTGGTACCAAAACAGAGATACAGACCAGTGGAACAGAACAGAGGCCTTGGAAGCAACGCCACAAATCCACAACCATCTGATCTTGGACAACCTGACAAAAACAGGCAATGGGGAAAGGATCTCCTGTTTAACAAACGGTGTTGGGAAAACTGGCAGAAAGCTGAAACTGGACCCCCTCCTGACACCTTACACTAAAGTTAACTGCAGATGGTTTAAAGAAAGACCTAACACCATAAAAACCCTAGAAGAAAACCTAGGCAATACCATTCAGGACATAGGCATAGGCAAGGACTTCATGACTAAAACACCAAAAGCAATGTCAACAAAAGCAAAAATAGACAAATGGGATCTAATTAAACTTAAGAGTTTCTGCAGGCAAAAGAATCATTAGAGAGAACCAGCAACCAACAGAATGGGAAAAAATGTTTGCAATCTACCCATCTGACAAAGGGCTAATATCCAGAATCTACAAAGAACTAAAACAGGTTTACAAGAAAAAAACAAATGAGCCCATTCAAAAGTGGGCAAAGGATATGAACAGACACTTTTCAAAAGAAGACATTTATGAGGCCAACAAACATGAAAAAATGCTCATCATCACTGGTCATTAGAGAAATGCAAATCAAAACCACATTGAGATACCATCTCACACCAGTTAGAATGGTGATCATTAAAAAATCTGGA
>CAUYLG010002066.1:0-36622 GCA_963573385.1 Cacajao melanocephalus | reverse complement strand
ATTATTGGCATAAAAGAGGTTTTTAATACCCATTTTTAGACTGCATTCTAGCCTGGGCAATAGAACAAGAATCCCATTCTCTCTCCCTCTTTCTCTTCCTCTTTCTTTCTCTCTTACATTCTTTTTTTTTCTTTCACTCTTTCTTTCCTCTCTTTCAAAAAAAAAAAAAAAGACTGATCACCCTCAAAGAAATAATACACTGATAGACTGATTTTACCAGCAACCATATAAGCCAGAAATCAAGGAATACTATCTGCAAGATGCTAAGAAAAATATTTTCTAGCACCTAATACTCTCAACTATCCAAATATAACAGAAAAATAAAGATTGTTTTTTGGCATAAAGAGCTTATCACTCATAAACCCCTGATGCATTACCACTAAAACACTAATCCATGTCTCTCAAGAAGAAATAAAATGAACTCAGATGAAACAAATAGTTGTAGAAAGAAATGATGCATAAAGAAACTTTTTTAGATAAATATAAACAATAAACAATAACAAATGTATTTATTTGAAGTTTTCACAAAAGGACAGCATGTAACATTCACTACATGAAAGAATAGTAAATAGAATTAACTCATTCTAAGATGCTTGTATTATGTAAGTAAAAACAAGGTATATTATAATTTTATTCTGTTATAAAAATGATGTATATTAAAATGTAAGATTACAACTAAAAAGGTAGAAAAAGAATGCACAGATTTCAGAGCAATAGCTGGAAAATAATTTAATTTTTTAAAATATTAATCACCTCCAAAGAATGCAGGTAAAATAGAAAACACAAAAGCATAATAAAAAGTTGAGAAGTAGAACCTTCAAGAATTATAAAAGCAAGTAGAAATACCGTAGTATGTTACTTTAACAGTAAGCTCACCATGCCACCAGGGCCCGTTGCCCATTCCTGGGGCAAGTGAGCCCAAGAACCTGTGGACACCTAGTTACATATTTGGCATGCACAGGGAGGAAGCTGAGTCCCTGTGCTGTGACCCAGTTACATCCTTGGCGAGCACCGGAAAGGAGCTAAGCTCCTGTCATCCTGCCACCCAGCTACATCTTTGGTGAGCCAGTCAGGAGAAATGTGGTGAGGGAATGTGTTACGTCAGAGAGGTGGGTGTATCAGACCCCTTTGGCTTGCTAAAATCTGTCTTATTTGCTTCTCTTAAATCTGTTAAGGAGAAATGATGGGCCTGTGTGGGACTGCATGCAGGGGGGTGGTGGCACTGAGCCACAGAAGTGGTGGCTGGGTGCTTGCAGTTGTGGGCAGGCTGGGCTGGGAGCTCGTGGTCTCCGTTGCAGGCCTCACCCAATTTTTCAATAGCCTGCAGCCAAACCTAAAGGTACAGGTGCCTGCTTTGTCCAAACGAATTCCCTTTTCTTGCTGTTTCTTGTTTCTCTAGGCTGAGTCACTGGCAGTGCCGATGGGCACATATTGGCAGGGAGGGGATGGGGGCATGGCCAGCCAGGCCTCTCGCCCCACATGCTGCTGCTGTCCCCATTGCTGCCCTCATTGCAGAGCCGTGTGGAGCGGAGCTGGTGAGCTAACCTGAGTGAGCCTCCTCTGGGGCCAGCCACACCTGCTGCACTCCCAGAGAGCATGCTGCCCCCCCATGGCCCACTGACCCAAATTGCCAGAGCACACTGGGTCACCTGCCATGCATCCAGGCCATGAATTGAGCCCATGGGGCATGGTGTGTGTTGTGAGACCACTGCAGCTATAGCAAAAAATAGCTGCTTGCTGCAAGCCATGCCCATACTTTCAACCCACACCTCCGAGGTCCAGATTTCCCTAAGGTAGACTTTTTCCTGGCTCTTTCCTCTAAGGCATTCCCTACATAGAAGGCAATTACCCTTTTTGCTATGACTTTAAGGCTTTTGGGGATGGCAGCCCAGGGACCCATGTCCGTGGTGCCCTCAGGCTTATACCTCCTGCAGTATAAATGCACAGGGCCAGTTCCCTTAGTTCGAAGTGCTAGGTTAAGTCCAAATGGAGCTAAAGTCAATCAGTGGGTACTGGGGGGCTATAGAACACTGTGCCTTTTTGTCACTCGCAAATTTCCCAATCCAACTGAATGGTGCCAGAATCTAATGATGTGCAATTTGTCTTGCCTAGGATCGGCTCTCTGTATAGCAGAACTTCTCCCTCTAGAATACCATAGTCAAACCTGGTCCAAGGCTCAAGTAGTTAATTACAGGCCCCACAGCCCTAGGGCATATTCCCATAATGAAAAGTGGGGTGGGGAAGGAGGCCTGGGTCCTGAGGGCATTGCTGTGGCCTCATCCATGTGGCCAACCAGGCTTCTTTAAGATTGTTGTGCTTAGAAGTCCCTCCCAAGGAGTTTATCCTCCTAGGGCAGTTTTAGGATTATGCCTATGTAAATTGAACTCTTGCTGGGGAATATGAGCACCCATCATCCAAGCCTCACTGCCCTAGTTTTTCAAGGATGCACTGGTATAGGGCCACTGATCCCAGCAGTCCCTGTGTCCTTATGATGGCCAATAAGGATGTTTAAACAGTGAGCATGTGCCCATGAAGCTGGTAAGCATGATTAAACTCAGCACATGGGGGACCCAGAAGATGATCACATATCTAGGGCAAGGAAATTACAAAGCACTATAACTGGGAGAAGCCCCAGGCCTAGCAGCTGCAAGGAATAACCGGGGATGCTGGCATTCCTGTGTTCACTTTCAGATGGGTGCTACTCTTCCCAAGGCAAGATCTCCCTTAAAGTGTAGCCAGATAACTGAAACCATTTGATACACAATCCTTGAAGAAGAAGTGGCTTATTTTACTCTGCCGAACAGTGTGGCTGCAATACCTTCTCCTAAATGGAGAAACCTGGACTCCTAAGGGAAGTATAAATTATAACACCCTTCAACAATTAGACCTCTTCTGTAAGAGGGAAGGTAGATGGACTGAGGTCCCCTATGTGCAAGTTTTCTTTTCTCTAAGGAACAATCCTCAGCTATCTAAAGCCTGTAACTTATACCCTACTAGCCCCTCCTCAGGACCACTCCCACATTTAGGACTCCCTGTGGCTCCTCCCTCCACCAATGCTGACCAGGTCTCCTCAGCTCCTACAACCCAAAAGGAGTCAGGGAAGGCTGAGGCAGCCAAGGCACCTCAGGCTACTAGGATATCCCAACTCTGCCCTCTACAGGCAGTAGGAGGAGAATTTGGCCCAACCAAGGTACACACTCCCTTTTCACTTTCTGACTTAAAGCAAATCAAGGCAGACTTAGGAAAATTTTCAGAAGACCCAGACAAGTACATAGATGTTCTGCAGGGTCTGGGTCAGTCCTTCAAATTAGATTGAAAAGATATCATGTCATTGCTTAGTCAAACCCTAACCAGCAATGAGAGAGAGGCTGCTCTAGCAGAGACTCAAGAGTTTGTGGACACATAGTACCTTAGTCACATACATAACAAAATGACAAAAAGATAGATTTCCTATGGGTAGACAAGCAGTCCCTAGCACGGACCCTTGCTGACTCAGAACAGGGGGACTGGTGTTGTAGGCATCCATTAACCTGCATACTTGAGGGATTAAGGTGAACTAGGAAAAAGCCCATGAACTTTGCAATGTTATCCACCGTAACTCAGGGAAAGGATGAAAACCCAATAGCCTTCCTTGAGCAGTTATGGGAGGCCTTAAGAAAGTACACTCCCCTGTCACCAAAATCCATCGAAGGCTAGTTAATACTAAAAGACAAATTTATTATGCAATCAGCAGCAGTCATTACGAGGAAGCTCCAGAAGCCAGCCCTGGGGCCAGAACAGAGCCTAGAATCATTACTAAATCTATCAACCTCAGTGTTCTATAATAGAGACCAGGAGGAACAGGCTGAAAGGAACAGGAGAGACCAAAGTAAAGCTGCAGCCCTAGTCATGGCCTTTAAGCAAGCAGACCTGAGGGTCTCAAAAGAGGGAAAGGCTTGGGTTTGCTGCCAGTCTGGCAGAGCTTGTTACCACTGTGGCCTAACGGAACAGGACATTTTAGGAGAGATTGTCCCCAGAGGAATGGACCACCTCCTCGTCCTTGCCCAGTGTGCCAAGGGGATCACTGGAAAGCATACTGTCCCAGGGCATGAAGGTTCCCAGGGCCTCAGGTGGCTAACCAGATGACCCAACAGCAGGACTGAGGATGATCAGGGCAAGCACCTGCACAAGCCATTACTCCCACTGACCACTGGGTAAAGCTAGCCATAGAGAGCCAGGAAGTCAATCTCCCTCTGGTCACTGGTGCAGCCTTCTCAGCTTTGCTTTCCTGTCCTGGGCAGTTATCCTCCAAGTCTGTAACTGTCTGAGGAGTCCTAACACCAATAGGTTCTTAGGACCTTACCTAAAGGACACCCTAGGGAAAAGGGGAAAGAGTTGCTCTGCTCGGAGACTTAGTGCTTGTGTGCCTCTCTCCTCAGAGTCTTCCTCTCTAGGTCCATCTTGGGAAGGACCATTTTTACTTATTCTGTCTACCCCAGTGGCAGTTAAGATGGTGGGAATTGACTCGTGAATTCATCACACTTGGCTAAAGCCTTGGAAATCTCCTAAAGAAAATCACAGGCCCTCCATTCTGCAGCCTAAAGTTCCAGGAGATGACCCTTCGTACACCTATGAGCCATTAAAGGATCTATGTTTGCTCTTCAGAGGCGATTCCCAGGAAAGTAACTACTCATGAATCTTACATCCTGGCATTAACAAGACTATCACTCTTAACTTTGCTATTTGCAACCAGACTCTTGAAATCCAATTATTCCTTTCATAGTGGGGAGGGGGCAGAATAATAGGAGAATTTGGTACAGGCATTAGAAAAGTTACCACCTCTACTCAGTCACTATAAGCCATCTCAGGAGTTAAATAACATGGAAAAGGTTGCTAATTCTCTCTGCAGAAGTAGCTCACTCTGCAGAAGCAGCTTAACTCTCTAGCTGCCACAGCTCTTCAAATTAGAAAAGAGCCCTGAATCTGCTAACAGCAGAGAGTGAAGGAACCTGTCTCATTCTAGGAAAAGAATGATGCTACTTTGTAAACCAATTGGGTATTGTCTTAAACCAAAGTTAAAGAACTCAGGGAGCAATCAAATACACGGCTAAAGACTCCCAAGATACAGTATCGTGAAGCTTGTTTAACAACTGGATATCCTGGCTCTACTCTCTCCTAGGCCCGTTTATAACCATTCTATTACTGCTGGCCTTTAGGCCTCACATCTTTAATCTTCCTGTCAAATTCACTTCTAGAATTAAAGCCAAAAGGCCACAAATGGTCCTGCAAATGGAACCCCAGACGTCTTTGGCTCATAAGTTCTGTCATGGACTTCTGGATCAACCTGCATCCCTGGAAAATTCCCCTCTGAAGGAAACCTCAATTGCAGGGCCCCTTCTATGCCCCAATTCAACAGGAAATAAAGAGCGATAGATGCCCTTGTCCCAACAGCAGTTGGACTTTCCTGTTCAGAGTGGGGACTGAGGGTCTGTGTTAAGAAAAATTGCCTGTGTTTCAAAGACAGGACTTTCCCAGCACCATACCCCTAGCCACACCCCCATCCGGGGACCAGAAGGGTTTCAAATGTAAAGTTCTTCATCTAACTTTCCTGTGCGTGGGCTAGGTAGAAATTCCAGGTGAGCTTGTGTTGTTCAGAAAGCCCACCAAAAGCCCTGAGAGGAGGGGCTCTGCTGTGGGCCCAAGCAACCAATCCAGAGTTGAAGATAAATCACTCCACAGAAAGTTTGAAAGAACTCCTCTCATTGGACAAGAACAAGAATGAGGAGGGAATAACTGCAGGGTTAAAACCCCCTGCTCCTTACCTGTGTGGATTTCTCTCTCTGGGATCCCCTTCCATGGCAGCATGGGAGCTGTCTCTCCCTCTCTCCCTATATGGATATCCCCTCTTCAGATTCCCCTCCCAGGGCAGCATAGGAGTTCTCTCTCTCTCTCTCTTTCTCTCTGACTAATAAATTGCTTTCTGCTAAACTCTTCCGGTCTGATATTTACTTGAACAGTAAGCTCACTGCACTGTCAGGGCCCTTTCCCCATTCCTGGGGCATGTATGCCCAAGAATCTGAGGACACCCAGTTACATCTTTGGCGAGCACGGGGAGGGAGCTGAGCCCCTGCACCATGACCTGGTTACATCCTTGGTGAGCACAGGGAGGGAGCTGAGCCCCTGTTGTCCCTCTACCCAGATACAATATGTTATATATGCAAGTGCACTAAATAACTAGTCAAGCATAAAATTGTCAAGTTGGATCTGAAAGCAAAATCAGTGTATGCAATTTACAAGTGGTTTATCACCAAAAGCAATGTGGACAATATAGATAAAAGACCAAATTCTATTTAAAGCAAAAAGCAATATCGAAGGAAAAAATGATCTCTATATAAGTATCAAATAAAAGAAACAAAAACATGCAGTTTGTTATGAAATTAAATAAGAAAAATGGAAAATGGATGGAATTATTATCCCCATAGTTATATCTTCTTTTATACTTATACTGTAACTTGTAAATGTTTTAATACATAAGAAGTATAAGAATTCTAAATTAAAATACTCAAACTAGCAGTCTCATGAATAGAATTGAAAGGATTATTTGAAAAATCTTAATCATAAGAGTAAATTTTCATACTTCTCAGAAATTGATAAATCAAAAAGGAAAATTAGTAAGGGCAGAGAACATTTGGTATAATATCAATATTTTTGATGTATTTATAAATGATGTATAACCTTTATGTACATACATGGGCAAGGTATAACATTTGACATGCATTAGGCAGTCTGAAAAGAAAACATAAACCACTTCTGAGAATTTATATCATGAAGATCTCAATCTTTCCCCACAATGCAATAAAAATAGAACTCTACTTAAAATCATACATATATAACAAATATATAAACTATAGCCAAACCATTTGTAGATATATTATAACCATAGAAGTTTGTATTTGGAAAATTACAATAAAATAAAAATAAGGTCGAGAGCTAGAAAAAGAGCTACAGAGTAAACAGAAAGTAGAAAAAAGGAAATGACAGAAAAAAAATAAATAGAAAACAAAGTTATAATAGATTAACAAAGCTGAAAATGGTTTATTAAAAATTATAACAGAATAAACATACCTTAGGCAAAATTAATCAAAATGAGAGCAAAACTAAAACATGTGAAAAAAAGTATAAATACAAAATTAAAAGAAAGATAAAAATCTAATGTTTGTGCCACTAAATATGAAAACAGACATTATGAAAAATATCCTTGGAAACTACAACTTGACTAATCAGACTCAAGAGAAAACAAAACTGTAGACAGGTTTATACATTTTAATAATATAATTTCTTCTCAAATATTAGCCAAAGAGCCACTAAATACAGATAGTTTTAGAATAAAGTTCTAAACATTATTGAAGATAATTTTGAAATAGAAACCATTTTTAAAAATGGACAAAGATGTTTTTATTTTATGAAACTAGTAATCAGAGAATTATAATTGAAATATACTATTATGAAAAAGAAGAAATACAGGCCATTCTTACTGTCAAATATGGTTACAAATATTATAAATTAGATATTAGCAAACATATCTGGTAATCTTTTAAAAAGTTTTATTAAAGCTAAGTTGAGCTTATTCCAAGAGTGCAAGGATGGTTTTATATTAAAAATCAATTCCTGTAATTCACCAAATATCAAAATAAAGCAATTACTAAAATTGTTAAATACCCTAAAATCATCTCAACAGGTATCAAAAGGAACTTAATCATATGAAAAGCATCCAAGTGGAAAAGAGGGAGGATACTGATTTTAAGAAAACAACAAAACAGAAACTCACCAAAAACATATGACACAAAATCAATATTGCTTAATAATATTATTTCATGTCATATGCAGTGAAAGTGACAAAAGCACAAAGGAAATTGGTGAATTGATAATCAAGAGGTAAAAGTTTAAGTTAAACTCTGTTAGAAGTCAGATTCAGTAAATAAAATAGAAATGGAGATATAGAAAATTTGAATAAAAATGCTATCTTAATTACTTACATACACAGATGTGGAAACAAACAGAGAACACATATTCTTTCCAAAAACAAGAAGCATTTATAAAAGTTGAACAATTAGCAATTCAAAAAATAGTTTTCTGATTATTAAAATATGATATCATAAGGGCTGCTATCAGTATCTGCATTAAAAAAAATCTGAAATGACTGATAAAAGAAAAATTTTAAATATAATCCAGAGAAAAATTCACAAATTACATAATAAGGACAAAAGGTTAAAACATTCTAGACTATTACTCCATTTCTGTGGCTTATTACGATAATTGCTACTGATACCAAATTCCTCTAGCATTTAACTCACCTACATATTGTCACTCCATTGCTACCAGATAACTCAATCCCAGTTAAGCACCTCCCACCACTGTCATTGTCCTATCAAGACTGATCACCACTATGCATTTCAAGGATGCTGGTATCTTCTTCACTAATGCTTTTCTCTCTCTCTCTCTTTTTTTTTCGGGGGGGAGACAGAGTCTCGGTCTGTAGCCCAGGCTGGAGTGCAATGGCGTTATCTTGGCCCACTGCAACCTCTGTCTCCAGGGTTCAAGGGATTCTCCTGCCTCATCTTCCCAGGTAGCTGGGATTACAGGTGCCCACCACCATGCCTGGCTATTTTTGTTTTCTTTTTTGCATTTTTAGTAGAGACAGCATTTTACCATGTTGGCCAGGCTGGTCTCAAACTCCTAATCACAGGTGATCTACAGCCTCCCAAAGTGCTGAGATTATAGGCGTTTGTCACCACACTCAGCCACCAGTGGTTTTCTTAATGTCCTACTTAAAAGAATACCTTTAGAAGCTTCTTTTGGATATGATTACGTATGGGGGTTGGCTAAGAAAGAGTACAGAAAACATATTCACTTCAATATTTCCATCTCCCTGAATGTTTACACTCCTTCCCCTATGACATATTAGGGAAATTAAAGCATTTTACCCACACATCTATAAACCAGCTTTGACTCCAGGCTTGAATTTGCTAACTTAGCAGACTTTTAATGCTACTTGTATTTGCTCAACCAAAAACATTCATTTTTAAAGTTAAATGAACATATCCATATATATACATTTGACATAATCAATTTTATTTCATTCTTTATGGTCTAACACTCTTAGAATCTACTTCCATTCATGGTGTCTATACTATTCTGGAATACACATAGGTTACTTCAGATTATACAGTCATATCTGCCTGAAGAAATAACTTTTTAAATTGCAGATTGACATCTATTTTTCATGAAGAAACCAGGGCCATTAAGAATGTATAACGCGAGTGGGTGAAATTGCTTGAGACAACTGCTCCAAATGAAATATTTTATAATAAGTAGCAAAGCTCTTAATTGTTGGAAAAGTGAAGAAAAGAAGGAGGTCTACTTCTTGTGACAAGAGGAATTCAAAGGGATTTTAGTTGTCAGCCTTGTCTTTCCCTTGCAAATGTTCGATCCATACTTCTGAGTCTTAATACTTTCTCCCAGTGTACTTGATTTAGGGAAAAACAAAGTACTCTAAATAGTTATTTGCCACTGCAACTGTGTGGTTTTATTGTCAGCTAGATGTGGAACTCTGCATATCAATTACAGGAGCTACAGACTAAGCGCTGCCATCAAGGCTGTTTAATTGTTTATTCTCACATTTGGCTATATACAGCTTTCAGTTTCTCTTTTTCCTTACCTCACATATCAAGGATCACAAAAGGAAGTGAGCAATTTCCAGTATCTTGAATTAACTCTTGTCTCCATGCCTGCTCTATTTGCATTCCAGCTGATGCCATGTCCAATAGTTATTTGAGCAAATTTGATGAACCTACTTAAATGAACCATACTGGAACTTGGAGTGAAAAAGACCTATGCACAGAGGGGCAGATTGACAGTTTACTTTCAGTTGAGACAATCAGCCAAAACACACCAGGAAAGAGGGAAAGGAGGAAGAATACCCTGAACTCACTAATCTTTCTCTGTTTTTGTTTTTTTTCCTGGTGCTCTTCATTGGTTAAACCCAACTGAAAACAAGAGAGCAAGGGAGTCTCTTGATGCACATTCCCAACAGATCAACCTTCCGAGGTAAGTAGAGAGTGGCTCTGGAGATGCAAAAATAACATGTTTTGCATATTCTGTAAGAATGTCATAAATGTTCATACTCCAAGTGACTGATTCACAAGTCATTTTTCTTCGGTGATATATTATTATCAAGATAGTCTTAATTTGGAGATTCTGCTATTATACTCAGTTGAGAGACAACTGGTCCATATACAATGATATCAAAATAATCTCATTAAATCAAAATCAAACATTTTTGAGAACAATATGAACCATAACTTTAAGCAATCCCATTACCCATGACTGCAGTGAAATACATTAGATTCCATATGAATGAGAGTCAATGATAATTCTTATAATTTCTAAGCAGGCATATAACTTTTCCCTTCTCACATTTAGCATTTAAAGCATATGGGTCTTACTTCAACTAACAACAGAGAATTTATGCATTATAATTCATCCTCAAGAATTTCAGTACTAATTGACTAAAATCTAAAAAGTGCCAAGTGTTGGCTCAAGACATGCAAAATTTGAAAGAGAAAGGAATTCAACAGATGTATTAACTATCTGTTTTTCTTATGTCTCTAAATTTCATCCCAGTACTAAGATATAGCACTATAAATTAAATAGATCTATTGTCTCAAGTCATAAATATCTTAATACGCTATTAAAGTATTCTCTTCTTTGTACTAATAATTTCATTTTAACATTTATATTTATAAGCATCTGAAACAGGTCAAAGATTTTTTTAAGTACATTTATTTAATCATCACAATAACTATGCATATATAATTCAAATAGCAGTTTGCTATTCAAAAGCAAAATTGGATAGTATTTTTCTGTCTTTTAGAAAATTAAAACTGACAATATTGTCTGCAGTGTTGACAATAACAGCACAGACAAAATACAAGGGGTAAATTTTATGCCTTAGTAAAATTCTATAAAAAACAATTTTTTTCCTTAGGCATGTGTGTGTGTGCATGCACGCATGTGTGTATATCTGTCTCAGAATAGAAATGTTGTATAACCCATATTTTAACATTTTAAATACAGATTTTCACAGGTTTAGAATTTAACTGAGAGTACAATAAACACAGCTCATGTACCTAATGGATGCTGTCTACTTTCTCTGCACAATTTACATGATTTTTATTTTCTTTCACATCTCTACTATATCTTTTATATCTCTAAGCCATATTTTTGCATTAACTTCAATCTTGCTGTAAGCTTTTCTCATTCCGTTTGAAATATATAGCATATACATTCTAATAAGGTAAAATTAATCTCAGTAGCTTGCTAATATTCTCAGCAGGAACTCTGTCTGCAGTTATTAAAAATATGGAGCTATAGTTTTGCTTCCATCCACAGGAATGTATCATTAAAAGCAAATTCAGGCATATAAAAAAGAAATAATTGTTTCACATAGCTAGGCATTGGATTACTATATTAAAATATATTTTTATAAATGTTATTGAAAATCTCAAAGCACTTATACATATTTATCAATTCTTACTGTCTTATTTTCCAAATACAAAGATAGCCACATGCATATAAGAACAATGCTTTTTGATATAAATATATATGACATGGACATACATCTTTCCCCTTTGTGTTAACGAAAACTTGCTGAAATGACAGATAAATCCCTATAGATATTTATAATGAGTTATGAAGAAGGCTAGGGGATAACATCATTTTTGGACTACATTTTGGTTATGAAAGAAAAAAATAACCAAGAGCAACACATTCTTTAATTTCTAGAAAAGCACCATTATTATATTGAAATTCTTGTTCATGAAAGCTATGTTTTACAGCCTAGATACTTGGGGACACTGCTAACCTACTGGCAGATGCTTCCCTGGCTCTTCAATGTGTTTGATCAGTGGTAAAATCTGCTTTGCCGGTATTTTCCCATTTTCCCAATCAGAGCTGCTCTCCACCTTTCCTCACCCTGCTTTATACCAGTGGTATTTGCTTTGTTTAGACTATAGGAATGTCTGTGAGCCCCAGGAGACTAAAGGTATAAAAGAGTTTAATGTCAGGTACAGATCCTCCTGATTCTCTCCTTGCTCGGATATTTTAGTTGGGCTTCACTCCTTGAAGTTAGTTGTAGCTTCTTTAAATGTGAGCCTCTCCACAAGATTTTCTCCTTGCATGTTCTAATAACTATTGACTTTTTCACATTGAGGAGTGGTAACTTCTCTGTGTTTTCTGCTGTGGGTTTTCTGTCATTCTTTATGAATTCCCAGCATTCTGTCCACACTTTAATACGCATTTTCTCCATCAAACTATCCTGATATGTGTGCGCCATCCATTTCTTTTTGGAACTTTTATTAACATAAGTGGCTTAGCAGCTTTGCCTTCTCTTGGTGCCTGGGCCTTATCCCTCAATGCACTGCCCATGTTATACTGGCTGCATTTGCTTACTTGCTCCATTCTGACAGTGATTTCACTGACACATCTTATTGAAGTTTTAAATTTGGCAACCAGATTTATATCAAGTTAGCCTTGGCTGTCATCAAAGAGCAGCCTATAATAAAGCAGATGATTGGGCAAAGTGTTTCTATTTACTGTCCATGGTCCATACAGGAATTTCTTAGTTATACAGTCATCAGTTCTCCTATGGTGGGCTGCCTGTAATCAAACACATACTGCTTAAAACTGTACTCATCTCTTTTCTACCATGTAGACTGTTATAACCTGCATGTAGATAGAAAGGAAACAAGGAGCCTTGGCATTATGTAAATCTAACTCTTATTTAAAATACATTACACTGAGGTCATTATTCTAAGTATATTACCCTGATGCTTTCAGGATATTGTTATCTACATGTCTATCTACCTACCTAGCTGTTTATGAGTTTCCCTTTATCTCTCTCAATTTTTCAAGCTTTTCAACCCATAACCATCCTTGATCAACATTTTGCCATGGCTTACAAGACCTTTCAAAATCTGACTATATTTTATCTTCCCAAACTTACAGAATTGCAATCAAGGGAACTATGTTAAAATTATATAATATTCTTTCATTTTATATGGGCCTTGTAAGGAAAAAAACAAAACAAAACATGATCTTTAAAAAATTTTCCTTGTCTCTCCTTGAGTGCTAAATGTGAAGATCAAAAAGAATACTTAATGTTAAAATTTCTAATTTTATGTCCTAGACAATTAAGTATTTATTTACTATTCTACTTTGGGAGTTGATTCATCCACTAATTCCTTACCCATTCAAAGAGGGTATAAGTCTTCACACCAGGCCCTTTCACTCTAGTTTATCATTTTCCTCTCCATCTAGAAAATACCTTCTCCCATCCTCTGACCACATCAACTGGGTGGTTGAACCAAGCTTGTAACTTAAACCTAGCATCATTGCTGTGTTTTTGACAAGAGACTAAAGCATGTCTTCAGTCTGAATTTGTGTACATTGCTGCACACTTTAAATAGGATTTATCCCCTTCTAACTGTGTCTTTGGTTCTCAGTCCCTGAAGAGGAAGATTATCAGGTGTAGTCTCTGTCATTTCTTTACCATATGGAACTAAGTTTCTGGAGAAATCTCTGTTTCCAGGTCTATGGCAGGGGATGTACAAGATAAGCCTAACATCTCATTTGAATTGAAATTAGGAAAGTGCTCAAAAACTAATGGGTACATGAAAAAAAGGTCACAAGAATATTCAAGGGCTCTCTCTGAATCAGGGATAATTTGGCATTAACATATATAACGATAGTAATGGATTATAACCAATTCAATCAAGTAGAAATTTACCAGCTTATACTGATACACATAAACAAAGAACTACAGCTTGTCCTTATAGTAACATGCAAAACACTGAATGGGGAAGAATGATGCTGTTAGAAAAATAACCATTTAACAAACATAGTAATCATTGGTTAGGTGAGAAACATCGATGGGTAAAAAAACTAGTGGTCGATGTTTGATAACATATGGAATATCTACATAATGCTAAGGCAGTGAGAAGGGAAGCCTGGGATTGGAACTCCCAAACTTCTCACTGGGGCACTGCCTAGTGGAACTTTGAATAGAGGGTCACCATCCTCCAGACCCCAGAATGGTAGATCCACCGACAGCTTGCACCATGCGTCTCGTTGGCATTGAGCTGCAGGCACTCAATGCCAGTCCACGAAAGCAGCCACAGGGGCTGTAACCTGCAAAGCCATAGGATCAGAGCAACCCAAGGCTGTGGGAGCCCACCCCTTGCATCAGTATATGCTGGAGACAAGATATTGAATTAAAGGAGATTAATTTGGAGCTTTAAGATTTAATGACTGCCTGCCTAGGTCTTGCATGGCTCCTATGGTCCCTTCATTTTGGCTAATTTCTCACATTTAGAATGGGAGCATTTACCAAATGCCTGTATCCCCACTGTATCTTGAAAGTAGCTGACTTGTTTTTTTATTTTATAGACTCATAGGTGGAAGGGACTTACTTTGTCTAACCTGAGACTTTGAACTGTAGACTTCCGAGTTTATGATGAAATAAGTGAAGACTGTGGCACTATTGAAAAGGGATAATTGTATTTTGCAATGTGAGAAGAACATGACACTTGAGAGGGGCCAGAAGTGGAATGATATTATTTGGATTTTTGTCCTCACTCATATCTCATGTTGAATAGCAGGAGGAGCGTAACAAGTGGTGACTGGATTATGTGGGCAGATTTCCCCATTGCTGGTCTTGTGATAGTGAATGAGTTCTCAGGATATCTGATAGTTTAAAAGTGTGTGGCACTCCCCACTTGGTTCTTGCTCTCTCCTTATCCCATGTGAGAACATAGAAAAACAGAAACACTCATATATTGAGTACATAGAAAAACAGAAAGTCTTGCTCTTTGCTTTCCATTTGCATATTACTCTCCATCCACTTATTGACACCTATAGGTGCCATTGCATGTTAGATAGGTCTCTTGAAGGTAGCAGATGGTTGGAACTTGTTTTTGTATTCAATTTGCCAATTGACATCTTTTACATAGAACTTTTAGGTCATCTGTATTCAAGGTTAATATTGATATGCGAGATTTTGTTTCTGTCATAGTGTCATTAGCTAGTAGCTTTGTAGTCTCAACTGTGGATTTGCTTTATAGGATCTGTGAACTTCATATATTTTGTGTGGTTTCATGATAGCAAGTGTCATCCTTTTGTTTTCATGTTTAGTCTTCTCTTCAGCATTTTTTTTGTAAGACTAATCTGGTGGTGATAAATTCCCTTAACATTTGCTTGTCTGGGAAAAACTTCCTCTTTTGTTTATGAAGCTTAGTTTGGCAGGATATAAAATTATTGGCTGGCACTTTTTTTTCCTTTAAGAAAGCTAAAAATAGGCCCCTTGTATCTTCTGGCTTGTGAGGTTTCTGCTGAGAGGTCTGCTGTTCGTCTGATGAGATTACCTTCATTTGTGATTTCGCCTTTTTCTCCAGCCACCTTTAAGATTTTTGTTGTTGTTGCTGTTAGCATTGATCTTGGACATTCTGAAGAGTGTATGCCTTGATGATGGTCATTTTCTATTATCTCGCAGGTGTTTTCTGAATTTCTTATTTGAATATCTACTTATCTACCAAGATTAGAAAAACTGTTCTGCATTATTTCATCAAATATATTTTCCAATTTGCTTACTTTTTCTTTGTCTCTCTCAGGAATGCCTACAAGTTTTAGGTTTGATTGCTTTAAATCCCATATTTTCCAAAGTCTTTCTTCATCGTTAAAACCTTCTTTATTTTTATGTGACTAGGTTAATTCAAAAGACTGATCTTGGAACTCTGAAACTGTTTCCTTGGCTTGGTCTAAACTACTGTTAAGACTTACACATGTGATTTAAATTCTTTCAGTGAATTATTTCCTAAAAAAAAAAATTATATATATATATATATATGTACACACATACACACACCCATTTATACATACATACATATATATATACACACACACAATTAATATATATATGTTTTGTGTGTGTTGTATTTCATTGATCTTTCTTATAATTCATATTTTAAATTCTTTATACTTTAATAATTTTTATTTTGGTTAGGATCTATTGCTTGAGAACTAGTGTGGTCCTTTGGGCGTGTCACAACATTCTGTTTCTTCACATTGCTGGAATTATTGTGCTTCCTTCTCATTTGTAAAAGCTCTTATTTTTTATTTTACTTTCCTTTATGTTAGGTTTTATCTCCCTTGAGCATAATACTGTTGCATATATTGGGTAGGGTTCTTTAGATTTGCTTCTTTGTGCTTTTAGGGAGCCAAGGATGTGTATGGCTTCCTTAGTTATAGATAGCTTAAGTGTAGTGGTTTTCTCAAATGACAGTTGTATGTGAGTTGTAGTAGTGATATGCTGTGCTTATGGTCAGGCTCACTACCTCCTACAGGGCTGGGAAGGTGGAGTTCTTGATAGGCTTCTCTTATTCCCCAGCACTGTGTACTCCCGTTACAAGAAAATACTGGATTATGCAGTTCAACCTACAGTCCAGTAGGTGGTGATTGCAGGTAAAGGCCAGCTGAGTGCCATACACTGATATTAGCAAAAGTTGTAGGCCATGCAGGTGGACCCCATGACCATTAGGTGGCACTTGCACGTGACAGCAGTGGTGTCCTACCCAGTTTACACACACACCCAACCTGATGGTTTTCCCTCCAGAGTCCAGCCCCGGCAATAGGTCCAATCAGTTGGGCTCAGCTTATGCCTTCTGCACCCAGATTTTGCCACTTCAGGTATTTCAGACCATAGGAGTCACTGGGGGGCAGGAAACTGACAATCACGCCACATTGTTTCTGGTCTAATCACATCACGGGAGGCGTATCCAGCTCCTGAGCCACCATACTAACCAGTGCTACATTCTTCCTTCTGTTCTGACAGTGAGGGCTACTTTCCGATTTGAGATCCGGCCACACATTTGATCTTCACACTGAGCAGTGTGCTCAAGTCTTGGGGAATTAGGTCCAGGCCAGCGTGTTTGTCCTCTGGCCCCTCAGCAACAAGTAGTGACTATGATAGGGGTTAACTGCTCCCAGGTTACCAATAAAACACTCATATGGGGCAATGGAGACTAGTCTACAGGCCCCACCCTATGGGACAGCCAGAAAGGCAGTCTTGGGAGGGGTCAACAAGCAAGGGGCTGCATGGTTTGGAAGCACCTTGGTCCATAGCAATGGTGATGGGACCTAAATTGTCTTCATCCCATGAACATGCCTGAGCCTGTCTCTCTCCTCCCAGGCAAAAGCAGGAACTCCAGCTGCTTAGTGCAGGATGGAGAGTCTTGTGTGGTGGGTACCTACAGAGGGTTGCATTTTTCTGCAGCTGCACACCTACATAGGGTTGCATTTTTCTGCAGCTACACACCTACACAGGGTTGCATTTTTCTGGGCTCCAAGTGGGTTCAAGCAATGAAACTATGTATTCTCTAGGCAGCTTCCCTGTCAGTCCAAAAGCTTTCATGTGGGTATGTGGGAGGTTTTGTGAGAGCTTCTGCAGCTAGGCTTTCAGATGTTTGTGGCAAGAATGTAGTGCCCCAGGTTTCCTTCACTTATCCCTACTTTGGGTCTTTTCTGGGTTCAGGGCCCAGATCTGGAGCCTATCATCCCTGAGTAGGATGCTCTGCACATTCATCTTCAACCAATTCTGACTATCAGATTTTTGTGTTTTCTCTCAAAAAGTATCTTCAAAGTGTAGTTTACTTGATATTTTGGTTTTTCTCTTTGGGAGAGGCACATCCCAGCTGGATCTAGCCTCATTTGCAAAAATTTCATTTTCATAATCAATTTCTTATGTAATTAAAAAAAACTACACTATAAGCAGCATTTATTATCATTTGAATTAAATTATTAATTTTTATATTGTGTTTAAGATATTGAAACATTTATCAGTATATTATTATATACATATATATTCCTTTTATTTTGCTTAAAAAACTTATTTTTGCTTTTAGTGGTGACATTTAAGCATTTAAAATTCAAGTTCAGGAGTTTCAGAGACTTGGATTGTAGGAGGTGGGAAAAAAGAAATGTATTTATTTTTCTCATCATCATGTTACATTACAAGCATCTTTATGGAATAATGATTAATTCTATAGTCTGGAAATGGAATGCATAGTTTTTCTACTTGACATAAACATTGAAATTTTCTTTAGTAATAAGTATTCATTTGTCTTCCATCTTAATTCTTGTGAAAGTATTTTTTCTCAAGTTCCAGCACCATTTACCAAGTATAAGCTCTCCTGCCTGAATTTTGGCAGTATTATTCTAAAAGATTTAGTATTCTTATTATAAGAGTTACCCATTTCCAAATATAATGAAGTCACTCATCTGCTAAATACCTTTTCATGTCTCCTGTAAGGGTCTAGAAATATTTGCTTTATTAAGTCTCTGCATGATTGTGTGCCTACCTACCTTTTTAAATTGTCTTTCAGCAGTTTCCACCCACCACAGTGTAGTACACCAAATGATAATACATGCCAAGTCCCATGGTCTCTTTCACACACATGCGCGCGCGCACACACACACACACACACACACACTTGCATTGATAGTTCTGGTGTATCTTTTGATCTTAGCTTATACCTCTGTGGAAACCTTCCTAAACCTCCGAAATCTGGTCAGTGACTCTCATTTGTGACCTGATAGAATCTTTATCATTTTCATTTTTTGATTGAATAAATTGAACAATTATTCATATAAAATTTGCTATTTTAAAATGTACAATTCAGTAATATTTAGTATATTCACTTTAATATATTCATTTTTATATATTGTCCAGTGTTGCATGACCATTACCATTATTTAATTCTAGAACATTTTTATCACCTAAAACAATAATTAGCAATTATCCCTAATTGTCCCCTTCCCTTGGCAACCATATATCTACATTCTGCCCCTCTTGCCTATTTTGGACATGTTATATAAATGGAGTCATGCAATATGTGATCTTTTGTGTCTCCTTTCACTTGCTATGTTTTAGGAGTCATACATGTTGTAACATGTAATAGCTCTTCTTTCCTTTTTATGGTTAAATAACATGGTACTCTATTCTATTATATACTATATATTATATATCCTATTTTGTTCATTCATCAATGAAAAGACATTTGAAATTGTTTTCAGTTTTTGGCTATTAGTAATCATTCTACAATGAACATTCACATACAAGGTTTTGTGCAGACACATTTCCAACTTTCTTATGCATATACTTAAAAATATAATTACTGGAGTGTGTAGTGACTCTATATTTAACTTTCTGAGAAACTGTCATTGTTTTTCAAAACTACTGAATCCTTTTACCGTCTACCAGCAAAGTATTAGGGTTTTAATTTCTCCACATCCTTACCAACACTTGTGATCATCCCTGTTTTGATAATAATGATCCTAGTAGATATGAAGTGGTATCTCATTTTAGTTTTTATTTGCATTTCCCAAATTACAAATTATAGTGTGTTTATTTGCATTTATACATTTTCTTTGAAGAAATGTGTATTCAAATACTTTATATATTTTTAATTGAATTGTTTGTCTTTATATTGGTCAGTGGTAAGAGTTTTTTAAACATATTCTGCATACTAGGCCCTTATTAGATAGATGATTTACAAATACTTTCTCCAATTCTGTAGGTTGTCCATTTCACTTTCCTGATAATTTTCTTTGAAGCACAATATTTTTAATTCTGATGACGCTCAATATATTGATTTATTCTTTTTGTTGGTGTTCCTTTTGGTGCCATATCTAAGAAACCGTTGCCTAATTCAAGATCATAAACAATTATGTAGCTGTTTTCTCCTGAGAGTTTTATAGTTTATGACTTACACTTAGATATTTGACCCATTTTGAGTTAATTTTTGCATATGAAATGAAGGAAAGGTATATCTTTATTCTTTTGTACGAATATATCCATTTGTCCTAGCACCATTTCTTGAAAATAATTTTTCCCATTAAAATGTCTCAGTGTTATTTTTGAAAATGTCATGCATCCCTCTTTTATATCCTTCATTGTATTAGTGTTCTTGGGCTAACATTATAGACTGGGTTGCTTAAAAAAAAAAGAAATATATTTTTCTCCCACTTCTGGAGGCTAGAATTTTTGGATCAGTCTGGTAGGGTTGACTTCTGCTTACGATTCTCTTTCTGGCTTGCAGAGAGCTGCTTTCTTGATACGTCCTTTCATGATAGAGAGCACAGGAGGTCTATGGTGTCTCAGCTTGTAAGGACATTAATGCTATTGAATCAGGGCCCTACCCTTTTAAATTATTTAACTTTAAGTACCTCCATAAGAGCCTTGTCTCAACATATAGTCACATTGAAAGTTGGAATTGTACATATAAATTTTGAGGGAACACACTCAGTTGGTAACACTCATTTATTTTTGTTTACATGTTCTGCTAAATTGCAAATTTCTCGTTTCAGTCCCTGCAGTGTTCCCATATGTGGTACAGTGCCAGGCATATAGTAAACACTGAGTAATTATTTATTGAATTATTGAATGACTGTAATGAAAAATTAAAGTAGAAAAAAGTGATGAAGTAATATTTATTTGAAACATATTGTGGTATGTTTTGATGATTTCATTTTTCATGCCAACTCCTTACCTAACTAATCTTATGTCTTAGCAATAATCACAGAAGAAAAGCAGTAAAGAAAATGTTACAATGTTTCTCTATTATTTATTTTCATTTAAAAACACTATTTTAGTTTTTAAATTCTATGGAGAATTTTTAACTTTTATTGAATTTCTGAGCCCGTGGGCACTTTCAAAAATTATTTAGGTTTCCAATGTAGGGCAGAGCTAAGAAAACTCTTGAGGTATTTTAACCAGATAATTTCTTAAATAGGCAAATATTTTATATTAGTTTATATCTGGGGTTAATATTGCATATTTAACATCATGTATTATATACATTGGCATTGACCAAAAATGTCATATTTCATAATTAGCATATCTCCATTTATGTCAAATTATTATTCCTTTATGGGCTCTTTTGATCATTCAGAGGTAGAGTGACAGATTAGAACCAGAATCAGAAACGGATAGTGAAGGTGAGCTAAAAGTATTATGTCACTTTTAAGTATGGTTGCTAAGCATTTGCATTTTTAATAAAATACATATCTAAAGTAAATATACATTCAAGCTATTCATTCATGTATTTGAAGATCCAACATACATTTGTTAAATATCTATTTTTGCCAGGCACTAGAGACACATGAATTGAAGACAAAGTTTCCACTCTCTGGGAGCCCACAGTCTAAACTGAGACACACAAAAATATAAGCAGTTACAAAATCATATGTTGAGTTGTATGTCTGAATTGCATATGTTTGCATGAAGAAAACTGGGAAAGTTTTTGAGATGAATAAATAAAAAATTACACTAACTAGGGAGAAACTGTTTTCCCAATCAGAAGAGAGTACCTGTAGATACAACGTGGAATATCAAGCACAAAAAATTTGCCAGTAATTTAACCTAGAAAGATCACTAGATATATGAGAGGAAATGATACTAGCAAGATCTCTAAAGCACTGGTCATGAAAGAGATAGTGTTTAAGCTTTTTTTCTGTATGATAAAGCCCTGAAGGGTTTTAAACAGAAAAATAGAATCAACATGTTATTTTAGAACAATCATTAGGCAATGAAGAATCATGAGAGAATTTCCCAGTTATTATGGCTAGGGAGACGAGGATTAGGGCTATACAATCACCTTCCTGGGTCCCAGGCACTTTTGCCTTCCTGAGCCACTTCCTCCAGGAAAAGTAAGTATTACTGTGTTGGGATCACTGATGGCGCAGGGGCATAAACACTGCTGGGAGTTTTTTAGAATCTCAGGCTTTACTCCATATCTACTGAATCAGAATCTGCATTGAACAACATCCCCAGGAACTTTATAAACACATTAAAGTTTGAGAAACTCTAACCCAGATACCATTGAATTAATTAGTGTTAGGCAAGTAGAGGGATTTTTTTCTCTGAGAAAGAAGGTGATAAAACAGTGTGCATAGACAGAATAAAAGAGTAAGTTGTGGTCTTAGTCTTTTGCCTAGGCTGGAGTGCAGTGGCACAGTCAGTGGTCACTGTAGCCTCAACTTCTTTGGATAAATAAAAGAGGCAGATATTGATTACTTAAACTTTTTTTTTTTTCCTGAGAGTAAAAGGCAAGCTATTCTACTAATAGAGAAAAAAAGAGGTCGGGGCTAGTGCAGAGTTAGGGCCTTAAGTGTGCCCTCAAAATTCATATGCTGAAACCTAAGCATCAATGTGATAAAATTAGGAGGTGTGGCTTTGGGAAGTGATTAGGTCATGAGGGCAGATCCCTCATGAATGGGATTAGTGCCCTTGTAAAAGCAGACCCAGAAATCTGTCTTGCTGCTTCCGCTATGTGAGGATACAGTGAGAAGACAACGTCTACGAAAGGGCCCTCACCAGACACCAACTCTGTTTGCACCTTGATTTTGAATTTCTAAGCTTCCAGTACTATATAAAATAAATTTCTGTTGTTTAAAAGCTACTCAATCTATGGCATTGCTTTATAGCAGCCCAACCAGCATAAGACACACAGGCTAAGAATATTGAGAAATATTATTTTCTTAAAAATAGTTATAGAGAATAAGAGGAATAACTGGGCAGAAATTCAGAGTCTGCTACTAAGTGTTTGTGTGGTGGGGTGGAAAGAGGGTGGTTAACATCTAAGATACTTTGGTACTAGACTTCATATGGTTTTTTTCCAGCAGCTCTGAGCATGTGTAGAAATTAGCACATTCAGAAATTTATAGCAATTAAGATTAGAAAGATGATAAGTTGCCAAAGATATTGAGAGTGCTGATTAAAGAGTTAGAATGTACTTTTAATAATGTATTTTTAATTGGATGTGTAACACTGCTGTACTGGAACACCAATGAAGTGGAAAGGATTAACAAACACTGAGAAAAGGTATTCAAGAAAATATAGAGATTAATGAGACTGAAGAACACATTTAGTGGCAGTCCAGCATAAAATATATAAGGATTAACAATCATATCAGAAAGTGGCATGTTGGGGGTTAAATCCTTTGATGTGTGGCAAATCTGAAATTTGACGCTATCTGAAGAATGAATCACTAAGTAAATGTCAGCGTGTGGGAGGAAAAGAGATCAAATAATTTATTTGTAAGGTATCGGGTAATCATGCACTTAAATCCTGAAGCACCCTCTCCCTTTTGATCAAAACTCCCAGACTGCCATGCCAGTAGAGGGGAGAAATGGTAGCTCACTACCATGCCCCACTGAGGAATGCAATTGTTAAGAAATGGTAAAAGGAGGTAAAGTGGCAATTCATAAACTTCAAAGATGGTGGGAATATTATCCCTTGCAGATGGGAAACGAAAGTTCTAAAAGGGCTACAATAGTGTATATTTTATGTTAAAAAATTCAAATATGTGGAGAATGAAAGGGCAGCCTTCCTGCAGGAGGGATAATTTTTATTTCAACCACTGGATTTGAATTACAATTAAAAAATAAAGAATATGATACAGAAGAAAAGACTGGAAGGGAGACATGCAGAGACAACATGGAAACAGTCACCTGTTTGAAAAACTCTTCTCTAGGTGGGGAAAGAGGAGAGAAAATTATTCCTGTAGGGACATTTCAGCTGTATGTGGAATCAACAGTTGGCCCTGTTTAGTTTACAGAACTCTGAAACAAGAAGAGAGAAATAGAAAGACACTTCTAAGGCCTTGAAGTCCAACCCCTGCCTCCCACTCACATAACAGTCTCCTTAGAGAGTGTAGAGGGAATGGGGTATGAGAAGGAAGACACATACTTCCCTTATGTCAGTGATTCTGGGATTGATAAACAGCACGGTTGATCCTGGCCAGACATTTGCCAGCCCTCTACCATCACTCCCAAAGCAAGTGAACAATTCATAAGGTGTTTGTACTATCGTATCTTGATTTTGGTACTCTTAGCTTCCTTAGATCATATTTGTGTAACATTTCTGTGAGTGTCTGGCTCTCCTATTGGACTGAAATTTGCCTATATTTATTTACTAGGTTGTGGTCTTACTCTTTTGCCTAGATTGTAGTACAGTGGCACAGTCAGTGTTCACTGAAGCGTCAACTTCTTTGGTGCTGGTGATTCTCCTACTGCAGCCTCCCAGGTAGCTGGGGCTACAGGTACATGCCACCACACCTGGCTAGTTTTCTGAGTTATTTTGTAGAGCTAAGGTTTCATCATGTTGCCCAGACTAGTCTCAAACTCCTGGGCTAAAGTGATCCACCATCTTCGGCCTCCCAAAGTGCTAGGATTACAGGAATGAGCTACTGTGCCAGGCCCTGAAAATTACTTAATATACAGTTATCATAAATTAGTCATCCCCACATTCTCTTTCCCAGCACTCAACAAAGTACTCTATTAGGTACTCATTAATATTCAATAATGCTTCTTTTTTAAATCAATAAATCCCAATAGCCCTATACTGCAGGAACCCATAGTCTCAGGGAACAAAATGGCACTTTTCCAGTAATGACTTTATATTATTTCAACAAGTAGGACGTAACCATATGCCTATTAATTAAAAGACACACAAAAAAGTCACAATACTTTTGATTTAATTTTCCAAGTACTTGGATTATCTCTTTGGGTTAAAAAATGTGGGAGTTTATGATATATTGTCCCTCACTGGTCAAGGACCACTTCAATGTTCCATGACCACTATTCTGTTATGGAAAATTAAAGGAAACTCTTTTTACCCATTATCAAAGGCATACATATGATGTGCAAAGAGTACTATCTCTGGAATATTTTTAGTATAGATTTTGAACTATGATTATCTCATGACTATGCTTACTTATATTTATATTAGCCTTGCTTTTCTTGCAACATGCAGTTTTGTAAAAATGTTTCTCAGAGTTCAATTTCTCTTTTTATTTGCCAGGAATGCATTTCATTCCAAATAACAGAAAACAACTAACATGTATGGAATTATTTTTCTCACTTAATAAGAAATCTGTCACTAACAGACCAGAGCTAGTGTAGGAGCTTCATGAGGCTATCAGAAACCAGAGGCTTTTTAATACTTTGGTGTGCCATTTCTAGCACATGGCTTTCTACCCCCACCCCAAGTTGCAAGATGATTGCTGTACTTATTTATGCACTCCTAGCAAGAAAAAAAAATGGTGAAGGACAAAAGAGGCAGGCCTAACAAGCCTCTTTCTTTTAAGAAGGCTTCCTGGCTGGGCATGGTAATAGTTCACACCTGTAATTCCCAGCGCTCTGGGAGGCTAATCTGGGTAAATAACTTGAGGTCAGGAGTTTGAGACCAGTCTGGCCAACATGGCAAAACCCTGTCTCTACTAAAAATACAGGCCAAGCATGGTGGCTCACACCTGTAATTCTAGCACTTTGGAAGGCCGAGGTGGGCAGATCACCTTAGGTCAGGAGTTCGAGACCAGCCTGGCCAACATGGTGAAACCCTATCTCTACTAAAAATACAAAAATTAACTAGGCATGGTGAAAGATGCCTTTAATCCCAGCTACTCGGGAAGTTGAGGCAGGAGAATCACTTGAACCTGGAAGGTGGAGGTTGTAGTGAGCTGAGACTGCATCATTGCACTCCAGCCTGGACAAGAGCGAAACGCCATCTCAACTATATGCATATGTGTGTGTGTGTGTGTGTGTGTGTATGCAAATGTATGTATATGTGTATATATGCCAGGCATGGTGACACATTCCTGTAATTCTAGCTACTTGGGAGGCTGAGGCAGGAGAATCCCTTGAACTTGAGAGGTAGAAGTTCCAGTGAGCTGAGATTGTGCCACCGCACTCCAGCCTGGGCAACCGGACAAGACTCCATCTCAAAAAACAAACAAACAAACAAATGAACAAACAACAACAACAAAAAGATTTCCTTCCTGGAAGCTCTACCCAGAGATTTCCACTGAACTGGCTGGAACTGGGCCATGTGGCCACTTCTAGACAAATTTCACTAGAGAGTGGCCTAAAAAAGGAATTGTGAAAAGGATTTGTTAATATAACCACAACATTAATTACATGACTTTTGCTTTTACTCTTTGATCTCTATGTCTGTGTAACACTACCTTGTATACATATGGTCTTGGACTCAAATACCATGATTCATATTTTTCATTCAGATTTATCTACATATTTTATGAGGATACTTTAATAGTTATATTAATAATAGCTCATATTTATTAGCCATTTGCTCAGTGCTAGAGAAATGTTTGGCATAACAGTATTTAATCTTAATTCTATAGGGTATCAATGATGAAATGGGTCTTAGGTTGAACATGTTACCAGAAGTTTAATAAGTTTATTTATTTTTCTTTTGATTAAGCATATATTAAACCTATATTCCTCCTTCTCCTCTTCCTTTTTCATTTTTTATTTTTCTATTTTGATCAGTCATTTCTTTGTGAAAGTTCTCACTGGTAGGGAAGAGAGTACTATAACATAGTATTTCTTAAAGTGTATTCAAGTATTGTTAGAAGTGATACACATTAAAATAGTTATTCAGTCAAATAATTTTGAAAACATGCTTTATAAAACTAAGTTTAAAATATTTATTTAGGTAACAAAGACCTTGTTTCAAAAACAAAAAAAAAATTATTTATATGATCATTATTTGTTTTCCCAGCTGAAAAGTAAGCTTTCTGAGAGTGGTGGCTGACTCAGTATTGCTCCTGCTTATAAATCCAGGGTTTAGTATAATGTTCTGTATGAAGTACACCATAAGTAATTATCTTTAGTTGAATTCTAGATCTCTTACTATGCTAATGAACAGACTGAAAATCTGAGACAGAAAATGTAGTGTTTAAGTTTCTGCACCAAAATAACTACTGTGTAATTTTAAAAATATATTATAGTTTTAGAATCTATAATACACACAAAAAATATACAAAATTAAAAATAAATGCAGTCAAAAGAAATTATCCCAACCTCACCTGTTTCTGAGGTACTTAGCAATTTTTCTTAAGGGCAAACACTGATGTCAATTTATTACTTTCCAGAAAAGTCTGTGTGTGTGTGTATATACACATATGAAATTTTACTAATTTTTTGGAGGGATACTATGTTCTTGCCCTGTAATTTGATCTTTTCATTAAACAACTTATACTTTAGTCTATATCGACATATATAGAGTTACTTCATTCTTCCTTTAGCACCAGCCTGGTATTTCTTTGTTAAGACCCCAACATTATATAGAAAATGCCTATTTAAATTGCTTTCTCTACATATATATATATACATCATGTCACACACGTAAGAGTTTTGTAGGGTAAATCTCAAGACATGGATTATTTGAGTCAAAGTGTATGTGAATTTTAAAATTTAGCAGATTGCCAAATTGCTCTCCATAAAGGTTATATTACTATATATTCCCATCAAAATGAATAAAGATATGTTTCCCCTCAGCCTGGAAAATACCGCATATAATCAGTTCGTCATCCATTTTATACAGGTCTCATAAATTATAGTTGAGCAAAGTGGTCTTTTATGACTTTTAAATTTATTCTGATGGTATCTGTAACAGTCTATCTTGGTTTGGATTCTGTGCTTTTTTTCTATTTTGCATGAAAAGGCAACCTTTCGTCCTTCCTTTCTTCCTTTCTCTCTTTAATTTCATAATTTGGTAATTTCTTATATTTTCTTGATTAATTCCTTCCATTTTGTAAATTTGTATGTATGTGGGGTGGGTGGGTGGGTGGGTGTGGGTGTGTGTGTGTGTGTGTGTGAGAGAGAGAGAGAGAGAAAGAGAGAGAGATTCCTCTGTGAGTTTCTTTATTAAAATATACTATTTTAATTCCTCATCATAAATAATCAGGGCATTTTAGAAATGAGGAAAAGACAGAGGTTCACAGGGATTTAACACTTTCCTGGAGGGCACACAGGTAGATACAATGAAACCTAACACTGTTTGATTTTAAATCTAAACTTTCCTCACTACATCAGGAGCTTTCTAATTAAAAATCAAAGTGTCAACACAGTTTAATCAATATTTTACGTTATATTTTATACGTCAAAATACTGTGTTTAAAAGAAAAAATTTTATGCATATTTGTTCACATAGAGAACAGAACAGAAATATTCTCAAGCATAAATAGTCTTTATAACTTCCTTTAAAAATATATCAGGTTTTAGTTTGCCGATATTCATATTTAAATATTTTCAGGGAAAATAAGGACCTGGCATCCTTAAAAATAGTAAAACTGGAAGTGGATATTTAAAAGTGACTTAAAATAATTACAATCCCTTATGTGTTAACTATACATCAGATACTTTCTTAAGCAATTTACTTAAAAAATTCATCCTTACACAATTAGATGTGGCATGAAATATGATAATTTCTACTTTGCAGTTGACAACCAAAGGCTTAAACAGTTAAGCAGGAGTCTTATATATAAGTCTTATGAGAACAGAAGCTAGTATTTCAACCCAGGTCGACATCAAAGTCCTGGCTCTTAATTGAAAAGCTGTAACGTTGTCAAACTTTGTTGAACAAAATCAATTATTTTAATACTAAATATTTTAATTGATCAAGAGGGAGGGAGAGGTTGAGAGGGATATGAGGAATAATATAAATGGCTGCTTTTCACAGATTGCTTTGACTGACAAAGTGAGTCCATCAGGTAAGAGTTAGATGAGGCTTAGGGTATCTGAGATTTGTTATTACAAACAACAAAAATGAAGAATTATGAGAGAAATGTAGAAATGCTGAGAAAAAGGATAACATTTTACCAGCAAGGAAAAGTACTTCATTCAATTCCCTTAAGATCATCAGGAGAGACCCAAGTAAGTTCCATATAGAGTGATCACAATTTAAAGGTAATTGTCATCTATTGATTGGAAGTAGATATTAGGTAAATTTTGGTATCAAATGTAAACTTTTCAAATATTGACTTAAACTATAATACTGAAGACTGATACGTCCCTAAAAATAGAGAATGCTTAATTTTCTTATTAAGAACATTAAAGGTAAAATGTAAACAGTAACAATTACTGTTGAAAATTCCTAGGAGATAAATTATAGATATCTGCATCAAAATTATATTTGATATTATATTCATTTGTTAACCTTAGCAAAAATTTGTTAAGTATGTTAAAATTTAATTTACATTTACATTTTATAATATGTAAAGAAAGTTCACATATAAATTTTTACTTTCTATTAGGAGTACATAACTGGGACACCTCTTACTTGTCTCATGGAAATGTACATTCTTTTATCTTCACTGGTCATAAAAGGCTATAAGACATGGTAGAAAGAGTTTTAGATACAGAACAATATATGGCTGTGTTTGAATCCTGGATTATGCAACTATGGACAAACATATTAGCATCTCAGTTCCAGTTCCTTTATCAGGAAAAGTGAAAAGCATAATAAAAAAATCTTAGATTTGTAATGAGAATTTCAAATAAGTTGGAAAAAGTGCCTGGCACATGATAGGTATGCAATTATCACAAGCCTAGAACTAGCTAATAGGACATGCCTCTATAGAGCTGATCAATAAAGCTTGTGTAACCCCAGAATCACAGTTAAAATAATTGAATAATTCATTCTTTCATTCATTTGCTCATTTTGAATGCCAGTTACATTCAATGTCAAGCACATTTCAATATTAAGGTCTGAATATTTGCTTTGTCTGAAGTGTTCTTTTTCACATACTCATTTGACTAATTCTATCTTCTTTGCTCATCCTTAAAAATAGCACCTATTTGAGTCCAGCTCCCATTTATTTTGTTAATTACTACCTAATAATTTTATTTATATGCTTATCTTTTATTATCTATATTGACAATGAGATTATAAGCTTCACAAAGGCAGGGAGTTTATTTATTTATTTATGGCTATATAAACAGGGCCTTGAATTTTGTGTGACACATTGCATATAAATATGCTTGATCATAAATATTAACCCAAAGAGAAAGGAAGCAAGCAAGCAATAAAATCTACAAAACAGTCAGAAAACAACAAAATGGAACTAGTAAGTCTTTGCCTATCAGTAATTACATAGAGCAAAATAACATTTTTTAAAAAAGAATTATACTGCCTATTAGAAAATTACTTTACCTTAAAAGACACTCGGAGACTGAAAGTGAATAAAAAACAGTACTCCATACAAATGAAAAGCAAAAGAGTGCAAGAGTAGTTATATTTATTTCTGAATAAATAAATTATGCCATATAGCTATATGTTTTTTCCATTTATGATTGTCTTAAGTTACCCTTTTAAAGGGGGTGACCTCAGTGACATGGTAGAATAGGAGGCCCCTAACACTCTACCTAAGAATTCACCAAATAGACTTCTATTCATAAATAATTTCTCTCTGAGAAAAAGTAAAAAACCAGTTGGGAGACTCCTGCTCACAGGACAAGTAAAGAAATCCACATCAGATGGGTAGAAAAATCTTGTCACCCTCAGACACAGACCTTGCTCCAGACAAAGAGCTATACAACCAGAAAGCGAGACACCAACACCCAGCTTTCTCTATGTGGAGAGAAAGATTTGTACCTCACATATAGTGCTTTAACTCTAAAGTCCCCCACAGTTTGACTCTTAATTCAACAACTCTGGGAATGGAGGCAATTAGGCATATTTACGTCTCTCTAGACCACAGGGAAAAAAAACAGCTTTCTATGTGAGTGGAAGTGCTTCCAGGGGTCTCATTCCCTGGGAGAAGTGTAAAGGAGGGGCTTCAAATATGTAACTCCCTGTTTCTCCATCAAGAGGTTTTCTGATGCACTCTTCTAGTGTCTACCTGGCAGCCTGGCTTCTAACTAACTTACGTAAGAGAATTGAAGGGACAAATAGCCCACTGAGAAGCAGATTGCCCCATCCTGAGCCTTCTCCTTGGCTTATCCCAATAATCTTTTCTGGAATGAGTTTGCCAATATATTGAGCACTTCAGCTTTTATATCTTCCACGTGATAAAATTCATCTTAAACCTCCTAGCTCTGGCAGCAGAGGGAACTGGGCATACATGAGTTTCTCTAGACCACAGCAAAGAGCAGCTGTCTATATAGATATATGAGCACTTTTAAAGGCTTTATCCTCAAGGGACAATGCAGATAGAGAACTCTAAAAATGAAGTTTCTTATTTCTTTTCAGCAGTGGTTTATACCATATATTGAACAGTCCAACTTCTACAATTACTACCTGAGGGACTCTGGAAACAGCAGGGACTAGGCAAATGTAAGTCTCCTTATGTCACAGAACATAGAGGTGGTTTTAAAGTGGTGTGCAGATGCTTTCAGAGGCCACACCCCATGGGAGCAATGCAGAAAAGAGAATGGAATGCAGTGGCTACTTGATGACCTGGCTTCTGACACACTTGCATTGGGGAGCTAGTGGAGAACACATGCAGTAGCCACATGGCAGCTTGAGCCTGAGCTCGGCACTTCCCAGACTTTTTCTCCAGCTTGCCCCAGTGATAAATCCAGGTCTACCTACTCTTCCTGGAAACAGTTTATGTATCCACTGCCACAACTTTTATAGATCCCACCCCAAAGTCTGTCTCCTCAACAATGCAAATCTGGAAGTTGATGGTGCTCTCCATTCCTGAGTGGCCCGAAACCACAGAAAACCAAAATGATGAGCTTACAGTGGACCCACTTCCAGCAGCTATTTCCCCAAATCAGAGGGTAAAGCCGTAACTCAAGCACAGACGTTTGTCACAGATCATGTCCCTAAATTAGTATAGTAGATTAGCATAGAGAGAATGGGACATAAACACCCATCTTAGCTTTATAATGAGGATAGAAGGAACTGGAATGTTCAATACTCCAACCTTCCCAGTTACATGTAAAGGCTCTGGCTTCTGCCTTAATAATCTTGGGGATACTGACAGGAGATGGCACATTGTAATCTCTAAGAAATCACCAGAAACAAAGATAGCAGTTTGTATAAACACAAACATTTGAGAAGTACCTTAAAACATGACCAGAAAAGATTCATGAAATCTTTCTTCTATAAGTTATGAGGCCAGTCTGACAAGTGCATTGTGTTATATAATGCATAGAAACCCACGTGAAGAGTTGAAAAATAAAGAGAAGGCAAATAAAAGAAAATGAAGAAACAAGGATAAATGTATCAAATAAAAATATACATTTAAAAAAAAACAGGATAAATCTCCAGAAACTGACATGAATGAAGTGGAGATAAGTGATATATCCAAGAGAGAACTCAAAATAATGGAAATAAATGGGCTTCTAGAGGTGAAGCGAGCAATGTAACAGCAAACCTACAATTTCAATAAAGAGATTGGAATTATAAAAATGTATCAAACAGAAATCATAAACTTAAATTCTGTAACTAAACTGATATATTTAATGGAGAAGTTCAACAACAAACTAGATTAAGCAGAAGAAGAAATCGATACACTCAAAGCTAAGTCACTGGAAACCATTTAATCTGAGAAGCAAAAAAGAAAAAATGAATTAAAAAACAGTGAGATAGCCTAAGAGAGTTTATGGCATTTAATAATTCAACTCCCAAAGATCACGGATTTAAAAAGGATACTAAAAGCAGAAAAAGAAAAGAAACAAATAATATACAATGGAGCTGCAATACATCTGATAACAGACTTTTCAGTGGAGATCTTACAGGCCAGGAGACAGTGGCATGACATATTTAACGTGCTGACAGAAAAACAAACAAACAAAAAATTAAAAAAATAAACTTTTACTCTAGAATAATATAGCTGGCCAAAATATCCTTCAAACATTAAGGAGAAATAAAGAGTTTCCCAGAAAAACAAAAGCTGCAGGATTTCATCAACACCATACCTATCCTACAAGAAATGCTTAAAAGAGTACTTCAATCAGAAAGAACAGAATGTTAGTGAGCAATAAGTAATCACCTGAAGGTAAAAAGCTCACTGGCAATACTAAGTACATAGAAAGACACAGAATATTATAACACTGTAACTGTGGTGTGTAAACCACTCTTCTCCCAAGTAGAAAAAATAAAAAATGAATGAATAAAAAAGAATATAATTTTTCAAGATATACATAGTATGGTAAGTTAAAAATATAAATGAAGTTAAAAAGCAGAGTGATAAATTTAAGGCATAGAATTTTCATTAGTTTTCTACTTGCTTTTGTTTGTGAAAACAGTGGTAGGTTTTTGTCAGATTAAAATAGTGGCTTATACAAGATAGTATTTTCAAACCTCATGGTAACCTAAAACCCAAAAACATACAATGCATACACAAAAAATACAAAGCAAGAAAACAAATCATATCATCAGAGGAAAGTATCTTCACTACAGGAAGACAGTGAGAAAAAAAGAAGAGAACACCAAAACAATGAGAAAACAAATAATGAAATGGCAAGAGTAAGTTCTTATTTATCAATAACATTGAATGTACATGGACCAAATTCTCCCATCAAAAGACCTAGACTGGTTTGATAAATAAAAACACAAGACCTTTTGATCTGTTGCCCTCAAGGAACACACTTTACCTATAAAGACACACACAGACCGAAAATTTTAAAAACGATATTCCATGCCCATGGAAACAAAAAAAAAGAGAGGAGTAGCTATACTTGTTTCAAAGCAGATTTCCAGACAGAAATTGTAAGAAGAGACAAGTCAGTTAATCAACTCAATTCAGCAAGAGGATATAACAATTTTAAATATATATGCTCCCAACACTGGAAAACCCAGATATATAAAGAAAATATTAGAACTAAAAAGAAAATGGACCCCAATACAAAAATAGTTGAAGATTTCAATACCCCACTTTCAGCATCGCATACATCTTTCAGATAGAAAATCAACAAGGAAACATCAGACATAATCTGCACAGTAGACCAAAGTTGATCTAAAAGATATTTACAAAACATTTCATGCAACAACTGCAGAAAATGCATCATCCTCAGTACATGAAATAATCTCAAGAACAGATCATACGTTAGGTCACAAAACAAATCTTAAAAACAGTAAAACAAAAACGTGAAATAATATCAACCATCTTCTTTTACCAAAATGGAATAAAACTAGAAATTAATAACGAGAGGAATTTTGGAAACTATAAAAAAAATGGAAATTAAACACTATGCCCCTGATTGAACAGTGGGTCAATGAAGAAATTAAAATTAAAATGTAAAAATTTCTTAAAACAAATGATAATAGAAATACAGCATTCCTAAACCTATAGGACACAGCAAAAGCAGAAGAGGGCAGCTGATAGCTATAAATAACTACAACAAAAAAGAAAAAAACTTAAAATAAACAATCTAATGATGCAGCTTAACTAGAAAAGCAACAGCAAACCAAACTCCAAATTAGAAGAAAAAAATAATAAAGATCAAAGGAGAAAAAGTAAATTTGAAATCAAGAAAACAGTGCAAAAGATCAATGAAACAAGAGTTGTTTTTGAAAAGTTAAATAAAATTGAAAAGCCTTTAGTCAGACTAAGAAAAAAAGAGAAGATCTCAATAAAGAAAATCATAAATGGAAAGGGAGACATTACTACTAATACTGCAGAAATTCAAAGGATCATTATTGGCTAACAAGAGCATCTATATTCCAAAAATTTGAAAATAGATGAAATGGACACATTCCTAGACACACTCAATATACCAAGATTGAACCAGGCTGAAATCCAAAACTTAAATAGACCAATCACAAGTAATAAGACCAAAACCATAATAAAAAGCCTACCAGTAAAAAAAAAATGGTTTCACTGCTGAATTCAACCAAACATTTGAAGAATAACTAATATTAATCCTACCCAAACTATTCTGAAAAATAGAAGAGAATACTTCCAAAAATCATTCTATAAAGCCAGTGTTAATCTGATATTAAAACAAAAACAAAACAGAAAAAGAGACATTGAAAAAATGAAAACTACAAGTCAATATCCCTGATGAATATTGATGCAAAAATCCTGAAGAAAATGCTCTCCAGCTGAATTTAACAATACATTAGAAAGATCTTTCATCATGACCAAGTGGGATTTATTCCTGGGATGGAAGTATGTTTCAACATATGTAAATAAATCAATGTGATACACCATATAAACAGAATGAAGGAACTAAACCATATGATCATTTCAACTGATGCTGGAAAACACTTGATACAAATTAACATTGCTTCATCATAAAACCCCTAAAAAAACTGGGCATAGAAGGAACATATTTCAATGTAATAAAAGCCATATATGACAGACCTACAGCTTGTATTATACTGAATTGGGAAAAACTGAAAGCCTTTCTCCTAAGATCTAGAGCATGAGAAGGATGACTACTTGCATCCCGGAAATCCTAGCTAGAGCAATCTGACAAGACAAAGAAATAAAAGGCATTCAAATTGAAAAGAAAAAAAATAAAATTATCCTTGTTTACAGAGAACATGATCTTATATTTGGAAAAACCTAAAGACTCCACAAGAAAACTATTGCAATTAATAAACCAATTCAGTAAAACTGAAGGATTCCAAAGTAACATGCCAAAATCAGAAACATTTTTATATACCAACAGTGAGCAATGTGAAAAAAATTAAAAAGTGATTTTATTTACAATAACCACAAATAAAGTTAAATACCAAAAAATTAACCAAATAAGTGAATGATTTCTACAATAAAAAGTGTAAAAAAAAAAACTGATGAAAGAAATTGAGAGGGCACACAAAAAAGGAAAATATATTCCTCGTTTCTGAACATGTATAATAAGAATCAGTATTGCTAAAATGTTCATATTACCCAAAGTAATCTACAGATTTCATTCAATCCCTGTCAAAATAGCAATGAGATTCTTCACTGAAATAGAAACAATCCTAAAATTTATATGGACCCAAAAAAAGACCCAGAATGCCCAAATCTGTACTAAGAAAAAAACAAAAGCAAAAAATAAAAACTGGAGGAGTCACATTATCTGGTTTCAAATTATAGTACAGATCTATAATAACAAAAACAATGTGGTATTGGTATAAACACGGACACACAGACCAATGGAACAGAAAACAGAACCCAGAAACAAATCCACATACTTAGAGTAAACTCATCTGTGACAAAGGTATCAAAAAATGTACACTGGTGAAAAGACAGTCTGTTCAATAAATGGTGCTGAGAAAACTGGATACCTATATGTAGAAGAATGAAACTAGACTCTTATATCTTACCATTTTCAAATATCAAACCAAAATAGATTAAAGTTTTAAATCTAAGACCTCAACTCATGAGACTACTACAAGAAAACCTTGGGGAAAATCTTCAGGACACTGGTCTGAGCAAACATTTTTTGAACAATGTTCCACAAGTGTAGGCAACCAAAGCAACAATGGACAAATGGGATCACATTAAGTTAAAAAGCATTTTCATGGCAAAGAAAGCACTCCAAAAAGTAAAAAGACAATCCACAGAATGGGAGAAAATATTTTCAAACTACCCATCTGACAAGGGATTAATAACCAGAATATATAAGAAGCTTAAAAAACAAAATGGGGGGAGAGATCCAAGATGGCCGATTAACAACAGCTCAGGATTGTAGCTCCCAGTGAAAGCGCAGAGAGCGAGTGGACGCCGCACTTTCAGACGAATTTTTGTTGCCCACAGACTAGGAGATTCCCGGTGGAGGAGCCACA
>CAUYLG010002065.1:0-23735 GCA_963573385.1 Cacajao melanocephalus | reverse complement strand
TTTTAAAATTTTTATTGTATTTTAGGTTTTGGGGTACATGTGAAGAACATGCAAGATTGTTGCATAGGTACACAAGTGGCAGTGTGATTTGCTGCTTTCCTCCCCTTCACCTATATCAGGCATATCTTCCCATGCTATCTCTCCCCACCTCCCCACCTCCCCCTGTCCCTCCCCTATTTCCCCCCTAATAGACTAAGCACACTGGCAGCACAGCTAATGATTTCATATGAATAGATTAGAGTTGTCAGAAAAGTGAAAGACAACACAATTTTAATTGTGATTAAACACATATACTTTGCCCTTCTACATCTGTTTTTAAATCAAGTGCAAACTTTAATAATACACTTAGCAGGGGCATCTGGAAGATGCGTTGATCCTAGTTGGCAGCAGACACCAGATGGGTTAGTCAATCTGGAACAGATGGTAAATTGATATTAATTAATTATAAGCCTAGACTTTTCCACCACTCATGATTCTCAGTTTCTATGAACGTTTACCAGTTTTGGTTAATCTAAGTTTTCTAAATTCCTCTTTCTAACCTGTGCAATTGTAAGAGAAAAAGAGAAGAGATTTTTTCTCTTGTTATAGAATATCTTGAGCCCTTAGACACCCTGGGGTTGAAAAATGAACTCTGACGAGCTCATAACATCATGGTAGAGCTGGGAGGCTTATGGTTAGCATGATCACAACCTAGGATTTTTCTGTTCCTTCTCTGCCAATTAATGCTACTCTCTTCCCACAATTCTCCTCCCCGACTCTGTACTGTCAATAAAATTACCTGTGAGAATTCTGTGCAAAAAGCAACAACCAAGTAAGTATAAAGTACACTCCCATAAATAGCTACACACATATGCACTATTCAAACTTAGAGAAGACAAAGTTTGAAGTAAATAATTGAGAATTAAGTTCTGAGCAGAACTTCTACCACTTCTTAAATTAAAATCTTGGGCTAAGTGCGTGGAGTAAGAAAATTGAGAGAAGGAAGGAGTGAGTTTTCAGGTTCTGTGGAGCAGCTGCTGATTCATGTTGAGAGAAATGGTCACAAGGTCACAGAGGATAGGCCATAGCCCCACTAAGTCTCATGGAATGAGAAGTGAGTGTTGGATTAGTGAGTGCTTTCTTACCTGCGGCAACAACACAAACACTCACAAGTCACTGTTGCTCAGGTTGACCAATCAGATCATCAACTCCTCTTCTTCGGAGTGTGGAAAGATGGTAAGTCCTCATGTGGAGTGATGTTCAGAGTTTTAGAAAGTTATTACCATCTTTATAATTCTGATTCAACTCCCTGATGCCTAAGATTCTGCTGACATAATCAGCTTGCAATTTTATTTTAAATATTTTTATTAAAATTAAAAAGTGACACTAAAAGTAAGAAATTGGAGAGCTGATTTGGTGGCCTAAAGAAGAGAGTAACAAGGCAGTGGGTAACAAAAGTGGAAGGAAGAAGATAAGGGAGAAAAGAGACACCCAAATATGAATAGTTCAAACCTGGGACTATTGGAAAAAAACATGTTTTGCCTCAGGCTGGCCTTAGAAGTCAGAAAAGATATGGCAAAATCTTCTTAGTAATAGTCATATCAGCTGTTTAATTCCTTTGTTGTCTACCCAAAGTTTACTTGTTCCAGGGAGGAAGGGAGAGAGCTCAGAGAGTACATAATTCTTCAGTTTCACCCCAGTCAAAAGTTTTGCTTTCTGTATTTAAAATAGACCTTATTTATGAATCATTCACCTTACAGTTACTGGGGATATACAAAGAACACACTACAACTAAAAGTTAAGCTTTTCTTTTGATATCTTAGATTTTGTTGCATTTTTCCCTTTGATTGTACCTAGAGACAATTACAGAAGCCAGATTAGTAGTCCCTGAGACCACAACAGAATGCCTCTGAACTTCTAGAGAGGTTCAGATACAATTTGCCTTTACTAAATTAAACAATAAAATTAATACAGAGTAGATCTGGACAGCTATATAAAAACTCACCTTAATAATAGGCAATGTCTTCAAAGGTAGGAGAGAGATAACTAAAAATACTACTGTATCTAGTCAGCAGTGAGCAAGGTGTGGGGAGGTGCACTTGAGCACCAAAAAGAATTTACGATCCTACGATGGGAATGTACAGCCCCAGAAGCACCGTCCCAGGAAGGGAGAAGTAATCCTTCCCAATGGAGGAGTAACCTCATCCCTCTGAGGAGAAGGTAGCCAGGTCTGAATTCCCAGATCTAGAAACAGTTGTCATCTGCCATTGGAAACTCCTAACCACACACTCCAGACAGAGACACACCATTTTACTAGGTAGAGTTTTGGCCTCAAATCCATGTGTAATTGTCTACCTTAATGAGCAGAAACAACCAAACCCTGCATGAGCCTAGATCAGAGTTTTTCAAATTGTTATCCTTAGAACACTAAGGTTTCATATAATTATCTCATGAGTGACTACTAAGGAAATTGAGCAGTGTTTCCCTCCAGCTGTCTCCTACCCTCCACTCCATCAGCGTTTCTACCAAAGCACTTTACTCTTGTCTGAAGATTACACTGGAGTTCTATGTAGGTTCTTTTGGCGGGGACAGATTCTGCCAGTAAAAAATGTACCAAGATGCTCTTACATTGATAACACAGACCCTTAGAGCCTGCTCTTTGATTCTTCTCCATGGACTCCATCCTGATCCCCAGGGAGCTTCCTGTGAGATGTCCCTGGGCATCATATCATATTTAAGACACGGACCTCTAAGAGGTTATCTAAAGAAAGAGAAGCACGAGGCCAAATAAGCTAGGAAAAAAGCCAATCAATAATTGTGCATGCTGTGCAAAAGAAAAAGGTTCTTATAATTTCTTGACTCTTTCTACTTGAGGCCCACCTGTGGACCTTAACTAGGAGTAGACTCCTTCCTCCCATGGGGCAGTGAAGAGTATGTGAGGTGCTTTTGTTTGTTGTAAAGATTGGGGGGTATAATTGTAATCTATAGTAGGGGCTAGGAAGGAAAAACATCCTGTAATATGTGGGGCAGTTCTGCATAATGAGATTGGACCTCCCTACCCACCACCAGAATGCCCATACCATATGCATTTAAAAATAAGAACAGAGACATGGCCTATTCTGCAACATAGTAAAATCATGGGGAATATTCCTGAGACTCTCCCTCGAGGTTAGACAATGCAGATATGTGTATTTAATATGAATGAGCACATCATACTATCATATCATAATAACATATAACATGCCAAAAAATCACTGTTTCTGAATCCCATACTTTCTGAGTATCATTTGGATGCTCATGTGGATCTTCTGATGTCTTCTTCATTTTCCACATCAGTTATAGTCTCATCATGAATTAATATATAAGCTATCTGATGTTTAGACATTGGTCTCTCATGAGCTGGGCTTAAAGTAAGTTGGTCCATGAGACAAATCTATTCTCAGACACCAACTGAATCAGGCATTAATGCCTGTGGAACAAGATTCCTAGACCAAGGATAAGGATAACTCAAGTTAAAGCCACTTCGGGGGGCTTTGGATAGCCTGCTGGCCTCTCCTTGTGACATTCCTGCCCTTACTTTGAGCCTTTTTTTAAGCCATAATAGAAATATTCCTCTTGAAGAAAGCACTTAGATACGGGCAAATCCAAAATTTTATTCTGGAGTGTGACTTCTGAAAGCATATGAATGAAACTCAATTTCTATTCTGTTATTGCTGTAAATCAGGGTGACATCAGGAAAGGGCACCAAACACATAATGTTAAGCAGAGGACTGGGGTATATGCCATTTTACACTAGGAACAAAATGCAGACATTTTTATGTAAGATTTTTCTCTAGCATTTCACTAACCATTAATAACCTGCTCCCATTGCTTTTATGTAACTTTACGCCTGGGAATTTTATACAATATGACTAACTCATAAAATTTTAATAGAATTGGACATATGGCTAAAAATATCACCTGTTACTGTAACTATTAAGCAACTTTATGCTTCAGAACAGAATCAAGTGAGGTTGGGAAAAACAACTCCTTAGAGAAAAGTTATTTGCTTTCTAATTCAATGTGTATGGAGAGAGTTGTCCTTAACTCAACAGTCTAACACAGGTTTGAAGTAAGCATAAAAGACTTAGAGAATTTTAGTTCCTTTTCCTGGGGATTTAGTGTTCTGTGACAAATAGAACTCATATATTTCTTCCTGAATGGTAAAAAGTTACCAGCATTTAAGGATATCCAGAATTTTTAAAAAGAAACAGCTAAAAAAATCCCCTGAGTATTTGCCAAATATACATTGATGAAACTTCACTTCCCTTATTTTACTGTTTCTGTTGCATCTTATATTTCCAATGTCAAAAAAATGCAAGACCCCAAAATAGTGACAACTTAATAACTGCCACTTCTTTAAAGCTTAACAAGGCACATTGCCAAATGCTTTACATATTGTAGTGTAGCTAGTGAGATGTAACTTTTTTCAGTCTTGAGAAGCTTCCAGATAGTCGTGTCTAAATGGAGGCAGCAGATCTCTTAGAGTAGATCTTTACTGGGGAGGACTCTGTTTCCTTTCTTGGATTTTTGAAGGTATTCAAATGCACCACGAGTAAGTGGTAATCATTGTTTTGGAGGAAGTATGTAACTGAATCTTCTACAACTGAACAAAGTCTTCTCTTCCCAAAGTCCTGGCATTAACTAAAGTTTAGTAAATTTACTCAGAAAATTAAAAATGCTCATTTGGGGAGAAAAAAGAACAAGATCCAAACTCTCTCCTTTTGAAGCTCAACTCTACTAAAATTTCAATGATAAATGAAAATCGCACAAAGCAAGGTATTTATGTAGGAAATGATACCAAGGACCACTAAAGGCAACTTGGATTTAAGGAAGAGGGCATAGAATGGAGACCTGGATTTGACACCAGATCTGACCACCTCTGTATAAACTTGATCTCAGAAGAACCTGTTACGATTAATTTTTTTAGCTGTTTACTAGTAACCTTAGAGGATTCAGAAAACTCCTGGAAAGCCCCTTCAGTTTACATGGCACATGCTCAGCCATCCGGCTCTTTGGACAGACTGAGTAAGGAAAAAGGACGTTTTGAGAGGATAATTACAAACTCTTGTCTTAGCTTTGGAAATGTAGATTTAGGTTCCAATAGAGACTCATCACTATAATTATTTCTGTTCAGTTCTTTAAGCCAAATTGAGGCAGATCAAAGGATGCCCAAAGAGTAACTTGGACTAGGATCTTCTTCCATTGATAAAGAAAGTCATAATGGCAGTAGAGCTGCATTTACAAATGAGCAGATTGGGTAATGCACAACCACAGAGAGTGATGTCCTCAATGATTATGAAGGGAATAGCTCTCCTGGTTGATAATTTTGTATAATTCTCTACATTTTCAAAATTATATATAATATTACATATATCTGCATACACACACTTACATACGCTACACAAATCCATAATCAGGAAAGCGTAGAGGACCCAGGGACACCCAGGGTTTGCAATATGAGCACATATGAATCCTGGCTCATATTGGATATAAAAGTTATGTAGGACTCAATTTGCATGCTTCTCTTCTCCCTTCCTGTCATTACCAGCATGATACCCTCCCCAAGACTATCAAAAACAACAGCTGGTCTAGGGATGTACCCCTTCCTGTTTGCTGAAAGGCTATAAAGACATTACTTAGACAATAGGCTCCAACAACCCCATGGAGATGCCCTGCTCTGTCCACACAGCTGGGCTATGAGGTGGCATTCCTGTCGCATAGATACAGAGGCCATTAAACTGACTGTGGGTTATTAGTACCACTTAGTTTAAGAACAATGAATTTGAGGCTGTGAATAAGAAAGGAGCTATTTTTTTGAGATGGACTTGATAATCTCTAGAAGTCACTTCTATGTAGTTTTAGATAGTAATGAAGAGTATAATGCAGCTGTAGACTGGAATTCATAAGAAATAGCATCTGGACACACATGCTTTCTGGATGCTTTATACTTCTACAAAACAGAATTCTGTTTTCACAAAGCCAGCCACTGGCAAGAGCCTTATAAGTATGATCAACCATTATGAACAGTCTCCTGCTTCTTTCTATTCTTGAAACAAAGTTCAAAATACCTAACATACTCTTTTTGTGCCTTGCCTTATCTAGGCCCACTTACCTTTCTAGACTCCTCTGTCTGCAGTTCTCTACCTGCCATACACAGAGAGCCCAACTGACTACTAACCACGTGATCCAAATACTTAATACAATCCCAATCAGAATTTTAGAGGAGGTGTGGTGAGTGTGTGTGTGTGTGTGTGTGTGTGTGTGTGTGTGTGCTGTCTGTGTGTGTATGTAAACAGACAAATTGATATGGTGATCCAAGATGCATGTGAAATGCAAAGGACTAGGAATAGCAAGTTATAGTCTAGAAGAAGAACTGCAAAATTGGAGGAGGAGTTCTATCCACTATCAAGGCAAATTGAAAAGCAAGAGCAACAGTGTAGTATTGGCATAATCATATACAAGTAGGCTAATGGAATAGAATAGGGAGTCCAGAAACAGACCCATGCATATAAGAACACAAGTGACAAAAATCATATAGCAGTGCAGTGGGGATTAGATAGTCATCACAACAAATTATGTTAAATTAATTGCATACCTATACAGGAAAAACATAAATCTGAACCTCCTACCTGATACTATAAAAAATCAACTCCAGATAAGTTGTAGATCTAAATATGAAATGCAAAACAATAAAGCTTTTAGAGGAAAACATGAAAGATTATTTTAGAATAAACAAAGGTTTATTAAATGGGATTCAAAAAGTATCAGAAATTTTAAAAATAAAAACACTTGTGTTTATTAAAAAAAAACAAAACAGTGACAATGAAAGGCAAGCCATTCAGTAGGAAATGATATTCACAACACAAATGTCTGATAAATGTCTCGTATTTATCAAGAATATGTAACTCTTATAATCAATAAGTAAAAGACACTCAAACCAACAGAAACAAGTAGGGAAGAGAAGCACTTTACAAAAGAGAATATAGAAACATGAAAAAAGTATTCAACCTCATTAGCCATCAGAAATATGCAAATTAAAAGTGCAATGTGATATCTCCATACACTCACCAGAATGACTTAAATTAAAAAGATCGATGATACCATATCTTGATGAGGATATTGTATAAGTCAAACTTTTATGTGCGTAGGTGGCAATGTAAATAGAAACAACCATGTTAGAAAACTGGCAGTATTTATTTAAGCAGATTGTATTCCTGTGACACAATAATTCCATTCCCAGGTATATACCCAACAGGAATGTAAATAGGAATATATGTACAGGAATAGTCATAGTAGCAGCATTTGTAATAACCCCAAGTTAAAAACAATCCGAATGTCTATCAACAGTAGAATGATAAATAAATTGTGATATATCCCTACAATGGTGTACTATATGCAATGAAGATGAATGAACTAAAACTACAACGAATCTCTCAAACATAAAGCTGAGAGAAAGTTGCCAGATGCAACCTTGTACATGCTATACAATTCAATCACTTTTATAAAGTTCTAAAACAAGCAAAACTAATGTACTGGGACAGAGCCAGTGTAACATTCATCTCCAGAGGAGCTAATAACTAGAAGAAAGCACAGGGGGACTCTGGGATGCTGGTAATAGTTTGTTTCTCGACCTAGGAGTTTGTTACAGAGATACATGTAGTTAATAAAGGATCCTTGAGCTATACATTTTATTTGTGTATTTTTCTTTATGTATGTATGCTTAAATAAAATAATTCACCTTTTAAAAAAGCGTTTTGGGTAGGAATCTTCAAGGCTCCCACTTACGCTTGTTTGAAGGGGGCTTTGACTCCCTTAAAGCTTGACCAACTGAAGTTTCAGGGAAGTCCTATTAAGAAGATAAAAAATTAAGAGATCCCAGGAAAGTGACAATTGCTTAAGTTGGGTCTTGAGTACATTTCATTACTTTTCATTGTTTCACAATATTAGTCTCTCTAGTTTTATATGTTTTACATTTTCTATAATAAAAGCAATTTTTTTCCTAAATATCTATGGAAGGTTTGCATCCAACTCATTCAACCACTGGGGTCTATTTCTATTTTATCTAGTATATTAGTTCCCTAAGGAAACATTGTCATCAAAGCTTTTTGCTTACATAGGAAAGATCTCCTCTTAGTCATCTGAATCTTTGGAAAGTTATTTCTTGTGTGTTCCGGTTTCTTTTTCTTCTTCTTAAAAATAAAGATGATTGCTATTTCCTCTTGTTCACGACACCTATCAGCCAATTACCTTTCTGCCCACCCTCCTGTCATCACGTAATGAATGACTGAATGACAAAAATAAACTCCAATGAAGAACACATATGGAAGTAGATAAAACTAAAGAATATGAGCTGAGAAGAGGAGACATCTATGTTTGGCTAAAGAGAGGCCCCATGCCAGATTAACTGAAAAGGAAATGATTAATTACAGCAATGTAGTAATAGCGATGCCCTAAGCGTTTCAGTGAAATCAAATGACGCAGGTTAGAGTCCAAAATAACAGGACGATTGACTTGGGAGTGGTGAAAACACTTTTAAAAATGTCTATGTCACATAAAGATGGCCTTGTTTTTACAAAAAAGAAAGAAATGCTTTAAAAGATCAATACAGTAAAGCTACAGATAAAAGCTACAGATAATTTTATTTTCTTTATACCAAATATTCTTCCTAAATTGGTGAATAGAAACGGTGCTTTATATGTCACTGATTTATTTTTTTAAACCATGGAGAAAATCGCTACCATTCAGGAAGTCACAGATTCCTACATGTAAAAATATCTAACTCTGATCTATTTTTATTTTGGAATTACCATTTTTATATACTGTTTCATAACATTTTTTATACCATTTTCACTTCTCTTTAAGGTTGAACTTTTGTTCATTCTTTTCTCCTCTTCAGCCTAGATAAAGTGCTGTGCCCTCCCAGGTAAGGAATAGAGTGAAGAGTCCCTTTGTCCTGCAATCTAGTTCTACGCCATCCTGCCTCTTCATGGAGACAGAATAAGGGAAAGTGGCTCAGCTTTCTCACTAATTAAATTGCAACTCATCAGCTGGAAGTTGGGCAGGTTGCAAAAATAAACCTCACTGTAGCTCAGTCCCTTGGAAATTCTAAACCCATATGTACCCCCACCAACCCAAGTATCTTGCTGGGTGTACTATGAGACTCCAGGCTTGAATCTCAGCAGGAAGGAAGTTTAATGGTGTTACACAGGAAGTAGTTGAGTCCACGTTTTTTTTTTTTTTTTTTTTGCAATGAAGAAATTCATTGAAATTAACCAAGAAAAGCATCAAAATATATAACATGCCTGCTCTTTCTTTTCAGAAGTGCCTAAACTTATTCTAGGCCAGGCACGGTGTCTCACGCCTGTCAATCCAGCACTTAGGGAGGATGAGGTGGACAGATCACCTGAGGTCAGGATTTGTGACCAGGCTGGCCAACATGGCAAAACCCCGTCTCTACCAAAAATAAAAAATATTAGCCCAGTGTGGTGGCACACGCCTGTAATCCCAGCTACTTGGGAGGTTGAGGCAGGAGAATCGCTTGAACCCAGGAGGCACAGGCTGCAGTGAGCCGAGATCACCCTGCACTCAAGCCTGGGTGGCAGAGGGAGACTTTTTCTCAAAACAAACAAACAAACTTATTCTAATCACTCATTGAATGGAGGTAAAGGACAGAGAAGAGTTGGGGATAGCTCAGCAAAAGCAATTCCAAGCAAACAGAGGCTGACCCATTCCCCAGATAACAAGAAAAGAACCTCAAGTTTCTCAGAGGCGATGAACTATCTTGTAGCAATATAGTATAAAAATAATGGTCACCTTGTTGTGAGTAGCTTTCAGTATGTAGGAAGAACCCCTCCTTATCCATAACTTGAAAAATAGCCAGAATTTAAAATAAGAGTTATCACTCAAACTGAGGCTGAGATTTACTTTCTTCCTGCAAGTGATAGTAAAAGTCTTGATATAAGGACATAGTGACAAGGAGAGCACAGAATAGTAAGAACAGAATCAGACCCTGAGGAACACCGCTGGCTGTATGAAAGAGCCCACACAAGAGGCTAAGAATACTGTACACAAAGATTCTTGATATTCTTTAGCAAATCCTTAAAAATGAACTACATAGGCCAGGCATGGTAGCTCACGCCTGTAATCCCAGCACTTTGGGAGGCTGAGATTATGAGGTCAGGAGATCGAGACCATCCTGGCCAATGCAGTGAAACCCTATTTCTACTAAAATACAAACAAACAAACAAACAAAAATTAGCCAGGCATGGTGGCAAGCGCCTTAGTCCCAGCTGCTTGGGAGGCTGAGGCAGGGGAATTGTTTGAACTCAGGAGGCAGAGGTGGCAGTGAGCCGAGATGGTGCCACTGCACTCCAGACTGGCAACAGAGCAAGACGCTGTCAAAAAAAAAAAAAAGAAGAAGAAGAAGAAGAAGTATATAAAAAGTGTACAGAACAGATTACAAATGGGAAGCTGGCTATGGCTGAAGTGGAACCAGATGTTAAAAAGCTAGAAGACCAACTTCAAAGTGGCCCAATAGGAGAGCGAATCTTCAAGCTGCAAATGAACTAAGTCTGGCAGGAAAAATAATGCAGTGGAAACAATAAAAAAATTAATGCTTTCCCCCATCCTAATCCCTTAAGATAATCAAGATTACCTACTTGCCTAGTCTTTCTTTCTCTTTCCTTTTTTCTTTTCTTTTCTTTTCTTTTCTTTTCTTTTCTTTTCTTTTCTTTTCTTTCTTTCTTTCTTTCTTTCTTTCTTTCTTTCTTTCTTCTATCCATGTAAACATTGACCTCTATATGCTTTTGGGGGTGGGATGGGAGTTTATGTGTTCTACTAAATATTAGATCTACTATATACACTACTTAGAATCATTTGCAAACATAAAAGCCTATGGAAATTTTTGTCACATTAATAAATATGACTCCAATTCACTTCTTTAAATATCTACATGGCGCTCTACAATATAGATGCACCATAATTCTCCATCCCTCTTTGATTCATGGTTCATGGCTTTGGGTTGTTTCCAGTTTTTCTGCCATCCAGCAAGCTGGTGCCTTTCATCTCTGTGAGGTTTATTACAAAGAGGAGGACTTGGAGGTCTTTTCTGATTTCGTTTTAGACTTAAAAAGCTAGTTATTGGTTGCCCTACTAAAAGGCTACCGTAATTTACATTTCCACAAGCAATATATGGAAAGCCTCCTCCCTGTATTCTGAGTGCTGTAATACCTTTCAACCTTTTTTCAATTAGAAATGTAAAAACTGGTATCTCATGTTGGCTTCAGTTTGTATTTTACTAGTTACTAGGAGTTTCAAGCATTTTCCTACAGTGAATTTCATTTATATGTCCTCACTCATGAACTGTTTGAATTCTTTGCTCGTTTTCCTCCTTTTCTTGCCTCAGAAGTAGTTGTTCACAATATATTCTCCTATGTAAGGTGGAGGTGAAAGTGTGCAGGCAGCACAAATCCTCTTTGGCCTGAATTATTTGAGCTCTGCCTTAAACCTCCCTTTTTTCTTTGGCTGTGAAGACATGGTTCCATTTCTCTGGGAAATTGAATGCCTCCATTAAAAAGAAAAAGAAAAAAAGAAGAAAAGGGGAAAGAAAGCTCTTCCCCACCTCACATAATCCTCTTTGCTATCCACAAAGGCTGCTGCTGCTACACAATTCCCGTGGGATTTCTATTCCAGCAACCAAAGAGCATGGCATAAAACCCACCCGCAGAGACCTCACAGTCTGAAGTGCCAGTGTTCAGAAACCATTCGCTTAATGTCGTGCTGCTCTATTGAAAAATGCGGACTCCTTCTGATAGTCTCACTTGAGGGAATAGAAGCCCAAGCGCAGCAGCCAGATGACAGGGCTCACGCCTTCCCCTCCACATGCTTTCATCCCACCTTTCGAACACCTCCTCCATTTCACTGTCCTTCCCCTGGCCTGCACTCCACCTTTCAGATTTCATAAGAGCGCTTCACTCCTCATTCCTGACATTAATGAGCTTCAAGCTGATTTTTGAAAAAAAGAGGAAGAAGAAAATGGAAAAAGAAACCTCATCTTGCCAGCCAATATGCCTCCAGCAGGCTTTCCCACAGAGAGAGGAGTGACTCTCCAGGCTGCAGGGAGGCTGACATGCAGGCCAGAAGGCAGCTGTCTGCTTTATTGAAATGCCACCTTGGCCATAGTGTGCTTTCTCTGAGGGCCGATTGATATTGTTCGAATGCAGGACCCATGACATGCTTTGTTCCTTATGTCCATTGGTCCTCTCAGCAGGCCAGCTGGAGGGAGGAAAATTCAGATCTTGCTGCCAGTCGTGCCTTATCACTCTCCAACCTCTCTGCAACTCTATCTGGCCCCATCTGCTTTTCCAAAAGGGCTTCACCAGCACATCCAGTTCAGCACAGACATTGTCTCTTTTTCTCATTTCCCATACACGATGGCAGTTTATCCTGTGATTTTGTCAAAAAAAAAAAAAAAAAAAGTCCTCCAGAGAATTCCAAGTGGGTAATACGGATGTGCTTGCACATTTCCACCCACACAGGAACCAGCTTGAACTGTCAGATGATCACTGTGTTTGAGCAAATATTAATTTCCTCATGAGCAGATTTTAAATTTGCCATCATATCCAAAGGAAATAGTTTGTGCTTAGAATACTTGTTTTTTCTTAACCTAATGTGTTTTTTTGTTCATCTTAAAGACAGACCACTGCCTAAACGACTTCTTTTTCTTCCCCATTCTCATCACTTTATTGAGATATAATATAACCATAAAAGTCACCCACTTGAAGTGTTCTGTTTGACAAGGTTTGGTAATTGTGCACAAAGTTGTGCAACTATCACCACAGTCCACTTTCCTCAAAGTCTCATCATTTCCAAAATTCCTTCTTGCCATTTGCTGTCGATTTCTTCTGTGTCTGTTGTTTTGCCATTTCTAGAAATTTCATATAAATGGAATAACACAATATGTAGCCGTTGCATCTAGTGTGTTTTTGAGGTTCATCCATGGTGCTGCTCATATCAATATTTTGTTACTTTTTAATAGTCAGGTACCATTGTGGTCATTGTGGGTAGATCACGTTTTGTTTATACATTCACCAGTTGATGGATCATTGGTTTGTTTCCAGTTTTTGACTATAGTGTCTCTCCTATGAACATGTCAATGTAAGTCTTTGTGTGGACACATTTACATTTCTCTTGGGTAAATGTAAAGGAGTGGAATTGCTGGATCAAATGGTTAACATGTGCTTAGCTTTTTAAAAAGCTACCAAAAACTTCAAAGTGTTAAAAAAAATCTTCATTTTCAAGGTCATATTTGCCATGAAAGCACCCAATCTCAAAGAATAAATAAAAATTCTGAGCATCATTTAGCAAAGTTTTAGACATAGGATCATGAGCAATGAAAGTAGTAGAACTTTAGCCAAGTGTAGTGGTGGGCACCTGTAATCCCAGCTACTCAGGAGGCTGAGGCAGGAGAATCACTTGAACTTGGGAGGTGAAAGTTGCAGTGAGCCGAGATCGTGCCTCTGCACTCCAGCCTGGGACTACAGAGTGGGACTCCATCTCAAAAAAAAAATTAATAAATAAAATCTAATGAAAAGGAATATTATTAAATCCTGTTCCATCACTGCTGCATCTTTAGCCTAGAGAAAAGGGCCTTTTTTTAGAACTCTGCTGACAAAGGAAGAGCATAGAATCACCACTTGCTCTCAGTTCTTTTGCCTCCACTTTCCATGCCCTGCTTCCAAGCACTGAGGCTGAAGGGACCTCTTTTAGAGATCTTAGGTGAAGAGGATCAGTTGAGGCTGCTCCCGAAGACGTAAGAACAGAAGGGTCTTGGGTGCACAGGCCTTGTCATTCTACTGCCACCAGCTGGGTGGAAGCTACATCCACAGGGCTTCATCAACAGGGCACCTTATGGGCTTCCTCAGGATCCTTTTAACAGCCTTCTGAATGCCTGGGAAGGGATAGGCCAGGATTTCCCTGACCTTGGAGTACCTGAGGATTCTAGATCCCTGGGATCAGAAAAGAAGCTAAACTCTACCATGGTGGTTTGGGATGACAAGGCCATGGCACCAGAGAGATAAGAGATTTCTCAGATTTTATTTCTGCTACCTACACGTTTTATGATCTTAAACAAATTATGAACCTTTCTAGTTTTCCATTTTTCCCCTCCAGGATTGCTGTGAGGATGAAGCAGGATAATGAGAGGCTGTACATAACACAAGCGCTTTGATGGCAGGAATCTTTGCATAGATCATGAGAACCTAGAACAGTGCCAGGCACATAGTAGGTATTTCAAAAATGTTCATGGAGTGACTAAAGTACTTAGCGGAATTCCTGAAGAGATTATTGGTTCATTTGTTCAATCTTTTGCTTAATATTTATTGAACACCTACTAATGTTTTAAGAGCTAAGCTGAGGCACCAAGTATCAGAGTAGGTGATTAAGACAACTGAGCCCAAATGAGAGTAACAGTGAAATATTCAACCCCTTACTATGACAGTATTAGCAAGAGGAAGTTGGAGGAAGCATCAGCCCCCTTTCTGTTTGACTTTCTCAGTGGAATGACACCAGTGAGGGTCAGATGGATCAACACATATGTAGGGAACTGTCTCACTATGAAGGGAATCCTGACCAAAGATTCCTGCCATCTGATGGAACCAGGGGGAGGGGAGAGGTAGGGAAAGAGTTAATGTGGGAAAGTACGAGACACTGAGTCAGAGTGGAGGTTTCTTCTTCCCCAATGAGGAGGTCTCAGCAGTGATATCTGAGAAGGTCCGTACCGAAGGACCCCAGTAAAGGGACCTCCACATGGAGGCTTCCTGGGCTGGGAATGCAGATATGTGTAAGAACGAGGCCGGCCGGGGGTCTGAGGCCTTGACGGCCATTCCCTCAGAAGCTGGAATGCACGGGCCCATACACCAAGCTGGGTGTGGGGACAGCAGCTTCCACACGAGGCCTGGAAAATCACACACAGGTTTTGTCCAGGAGCCAAACCCCTCAAGGTTGCTATTGAAGAGTAGATATGGCCTCTGCCCTCACTAAAGTATACAAACTATTTAGTAGGCAGACCATAAGCAAACAGACAAATAAATTCATAATTGCAAACTGTGATGAGGGTGGGGTGAGGGTGGAGGGGATGAAAAACCAGAACCCTGGGAGAAGATGACAAAGCACCACTATATTGGCCTGAGTGCTCAAGCCAGCACACTCAGCGGGGAAATCCAAGCTGAGACTTGGGGATGAGAAGGAGCCAGTTGCATTCATGTCAGGGAGGAGAGAATGGAAGAGGAGGGACAAACAAACTAAATATTCACTCTACCCTGTGTTACATCAGGATCTTCACTAATCATAGAGGCCATGCTTGAGGGGCCAAAGTGACTACCCTGAGCTTTATCCAGATCTGTGACCACTTGTGACCATTTTTTCTTTGATGTACGTAACTAGTGCATTCAGTCGAATCTTAGCGGTGGTTAAGCAGATCTCAAATATATATGAGTCAGATGTTCCCAGGATCTCAACAAACTTCTATAAATTGGAATGAACCCACTCTGTGTAGCTCTATGGAGAGCACCAGAAGGATAGGGTTCATGGAATGAAACTCCTTAGTGTTGTTGAGACCTTTCTGAATATTAAAGCCAGAAGATGCTGCAGAAATCAGCAGTTACTTTTGACTTTAGGGACAAAGGATGGGTCTATGACTATTTTCCTCACCTGGGTAGGACTCTGAAAATTTCCCCCGGGGTGCCTGTCCTCCTGGGCCTGTCTTTGTAAGCCTCGGATGCAAAGTTTATTGTTAAGAATGGGCTGGGCTTTCCAATAATTGTGAAAAGCCATCAACACATAGCAAAGAAACACTAGCACTTATTGTAAATCTGAGTTTTTATCAAGTTTTTTTGTAATCCACTCCCTTTCATGATCATTGTTTACTGTCAGTAGAAGGCACCAATTCATTTCACAAAGCCCTAACACACATCCGATTTCTCAAAACTTTGTTTCTAGAGTTCCCTTTGAACAACCTTTGATTGTGCCACTAAATTAGTTATATTCCTGACTTACTATTTTTATTAATTTTTATGTTATGTAGACACAGGGTCTTGCTCAGTTTCCCAGGCTAGTCTTGAACTCCTGGCCTTAAGGGATCCTCCCACCTTGGCTACCCAAGGCACTGGGTTTATGGAAGTGAGCCACCACAACTGGCATGTTTTTTTACTGTGTTTTGTTTTGTGTTTTAAAGGAGAAAATGATGCTGTAAAAGGAGAGCAGCACACATCCAATTTCTCAAAACTTTGTTTATAGAGTTTTCTTTGAACAACATTGGATTGTGTCACTAAACTAGTTATATCCCTAACTTATTATTTTTGTTTTGTTTTGGTTCGTTTTTTTGTTTTTTTATTACAGGGTCTTGCTAAATTGCCCGGGCTGGTCTTGAACTCCTGGCCTGGAGAAAGGCAGACCCAAATTCTAATCCTGACTGTCTCTTCCCAGCCTGTGAGTCAGGCAACATCCTTGTTTCCCTGAGCCTCAGTTCCTTCACAGTTGGGTTGGCTGCCTCTCCCAGGGATGTTGTAAAGATGAAAGATAATTCATTTAGAGCACCTAGTACTTCCTTTGTGTTTCATAAATGGTAGCTATGATTATAACTGGAGTAGATTGAAGTCACCATGCCTGAAACTTAAAACATACTGAATTCACCACACTTTAAAACTTGAGGCACCCAGTTGAATTTTAGGGAGGCCATAAAGTGAGTTTCTGGAATTTTATTCAACTCTCTTCTTCCCTCAGATATGTGATTGGGAGAATGCAGCTTGGAACAGAAAAATTCTCTTAAAGACCCATAGATGGTTTTATTGGATAGTACAGAGTAGGCATGGAGTTAGAGAGGGGCTACATCAGGGAGGGGGTATTGTGGGAGGTGGAGGGTCTCAGGAAGGCACAGTTCCCCTTCCATCCTTCCTGAGAAGAATGCCATCTCTGTTTCTTCCTGCGTCTTAATTAGAGTCACAAGCTTGTAAAGAGAAATTATGGCAGAGTAGTTAAAGGTGGGGAATTATTAACTAAAATGGGAGGGAGCAAATCTTGCCTTTGCCACTTTGCAATCATATGACCTGAAGTAAATTGCTTATCCAATCTGTGTCTCCCTTCCTTGTTTGTAAAGAGGAATTTAGAATAATAACATTTTCTACTTCAAATGGTTGTTTTGAGAGAGATTTAAACAGTTAATACATGTGCTTAAAGTAGTCAGGCCCAATTACAATATCCCAAAATATTCTCCATTGTATTTTTGAAGTTTCTAAGTCTGTAATTTAAAGATAAAATACTTTAAATAATCTCTGTCACACCTCATGCAAAAGAGAAATAGCAATTATGATTGGCAAAGAACAGACCCAGTAGGTAGCCAAGAGGGCTACAATCTGAGGAACAGATCTTTGCAAGCAGTGAAGTGATTGACCCATGCTTCCCTGCAGCACAACCACGGAGGTGTCAGGGTTAATTATTACAAAATATCCACTGGTTCAAATCCAATTTTAAATGGTCTGTTTGTGTATAAGGCTGATTTTTAATTCATCTTTGAAAAAGTGCTATATCAATTTTGGAAATCTCGCTGAGCTCTGTGACTCATACCATCAGAAATCTGACCTTTCAACCAAAGGGGAAAAATCTAAGTTGTTACCTTGACAACAAAAGGTAAGCAGAATGCTTTGAGCTCTGGTACTTCTTCTATAAATAATCTATCTTTTGCCAAAGAAATATAACATGAGCATGGAGGGGAATAAGCTGGGTTGGCTATGGGAACGGTCTGCATTTCAGGAGATCATTTTAATCACCACTTTTAGGAATCATTCCCAGAGGCACTTCTGTGGTAATTAACCAATAAATCAATAAGAAGGAATGAATTTAATTTCTAAAACTGGGAATTTACACAAATCAAGACTGATAATGCTTTTTCATATGAGAAATGTTTCTGTATGTATTCGTACTGTTGTCTAACTTCTGTTGTTTTTCTTAAAATATTTATTCTCTGGTTTCCCAACAACCCCTAAACCAGAACAAAGAGATGCTAACAATGAACTTTGCTCCTTTGGATGTAATTTATATGCTATTACCCTATACAGTAGCAGGAAATAAACAGCAATAAAGTTGACGGAGTTTTAAAATGTTGCGGATTATTTTTTTAAAAAATAAAAAATCAAAGTTCTCTTTTGGTTGAAAGTCACAACATAGTATAGAATTTATTTTTTTAAAGCCAGCTGTATCATGGATAGATTTAAGATTTATGGTTGTGATTATCCTTTTGCTTGCTGACGTAAATTAGTCTTCTGGGAAGTCCAAGTTATTTCTCAATAAGCTTTAATACTCTTTGAGTCAGAGTAGGTGCTGCTGATGAGTCTTGCAGGATTTATAGGAAGGCAACTGAGAAAATCTGGGGCACATTTATCCAATGGCCTTTGCAAACAGTGCATAACAATATTTCCTGAATAAGAGCCTTTGCTCCAGTAAATTCGAGCTGCTTTTCAGTAAACACAATTCACCCAGGAAAATTTCCTAAAGTAATCTTCCAGTTTGATGATATATTTTCCACAATTATTAATGTTTCTTATTGTTGTAGCAGAGTGAGAATGTCTACACTGAAGCTCAGGTGAGCAAAATAGGGTAATAGTTTATTTTTTCCAATAGGTCTTGTTTTGTTCTTAAGTTCCTACTCTTGATGATTACAAGGGGACTGCTCTAGGTTAAAAGACACTTAAGAGATGTAATAACCAAATGCAGTATGTGGATTAAATCCCCATTCAAACAAGCCAACTGCAGAAAGGCAATCTGAGACCATCAGAAACATTTAATATGAACTGTATATTAGATAATTCTTGAAACAATTGTTCATTGTTTAAGGTGTGATAATAGCACTTTGGTAATGGTTAAAATTGCCTGTATTTTTTGACGTGCACACTGAAGTTTGTAGGAATAGAATGACACTATGTCTGAGATTTGATATTAAATATTCTATCCAAAAAAGGGATGGATGATAGAAAAAACCTGATTGAGAAAAATCTAGAATATGAGTGATGTATATGTGGTGTTTATTATGCTATTTAATTTATATGTATCTTTGAAAATATTCATAATTTTTTACAAGTCTCTTCCAGCCTAAAACTGTCCCTCTCTCCTGGCTCTGATTTTAATTCACTCCTGGCTTGGGTGGTCCACACTGTGTCTCTCAGCCACTGCCACATTGCTCCTCCCATAGCCTTTGTGTTTCCCATTTATGAGGTAATAAAACAACAAAACCAAACAAAAAACACATAAAAAAGAAACAAAGACTATATTCTATCCACAATATAATATTTTTGTTTAAAATATAGTATGATGCTAGAATATTGTGTTATATTTCACCAGCAAGTACTCTCAGCTATTTCTGCATGGAACCACCCATCTTTTAACCTCTCCTATCCAAGACATGCAGGAACTTCTAAATCCCAACACTCCAGGGAAAGACTTGGAGAATCAGTGAAATAGAAAGGACATTTTATACTATCTTTCAAGCACTTTTCTTACCCGATGTTACTCTACTCCTAATTGCACTATTGAAGATAGTGGCTCAACACTAGCCTCTGGGCTTCTCTGAGAAGCATGGAATCTTTCCAGAATGAGTCTAGAGAAAGACAAATCAAGACTTTGGTTCTGAAATCACCCTAGATTTATCTGAGTGCTTCTCTCTCATCCTCTAAAGCTTGGTCCCCAGAGTAGCAGAGAAACAAAGACCTTCACATCCAACCTCTTGCCCTTTCTTTTCCTCCTAGCCTGGTGACCTAGCACAGAAAGTCTTCTCAAAAGGAAATGTCATGAAAACCATATAAAACTATCCCATTTGAGTAGGTGTTCATTGTCTGTTTTCATCACTAAAATGAAATTTCTGTGAGTGCAGAAATTCTAATCTGCTTCATTTGCTGCTGTATCTCTAGCACTAGAGCAGTGTTTCATATACATGCGGTGCTCAATAAACACATATTGAACAGCCAATCAACAATCATTGTATAGTTTTCCATAGTACTTATTTAATAAATTGCACATGTATTAGTATAAACACTTGATTAATGTCCATTTCTCCCATTAAAACTGTTACTAACACATGCCTAATAAAAATGAACTTGCACTCTTGGGAAACATACAATTTCTGATTCTTTCCCTGGGATTGTAGTCCTGTGGGTCTACGGTGGAGCTTATAAAGCTGTATGTTTTGCAGGTGCCTCCCACCCTCAATCAGTCAGCTACTTTAGAAAACATGCCTCTAAGACATAGAAGGGTAGTAGGGCTTATGATTGGAGAGATATGGCACATAGTAGAACCTCATTACATTTTGTTAAATAAATGAATGACTGAAAGATAGTGGTTTCTTTGTGACTTGGTATTCTCTTTTTAATAACTGACAGACCTTTCCTATAAAAACCGGGTGAGTTAACTGATGATAAACCATCATTTGACTTTCTAGCATCATATTATATTTCAAACCTTGTGGGTGGAATGTAGTCTTTTATACTACCTCATTAACAAGAAACACAAAATATGAGTATCAAGATATCATCAGCCACATTCTTTTCCAAAGCTGAAGTTAAAGTATTTACTAAACCATAACAATTAACTCTTTAGTATTAATCTTAGTCATTAAATCTTTAGTATGAATAATCATTAAACAGGAAGTAAATATCCTGTTACCTTTTCAGATATTAGGAACACAAGCAAAGTTCTTTTTTCAGTTTTGTTCTGAAACACTTAGCAGATAAATAATTAGGCAGAATACATAATGGCTATCATTTCTCTACTGTCATCTTGATATTTCTGTACTTAAGATCCAAGCACAATGACTACATGAGCAGGGAGGCAGCCTGAAACCACAGAACAATCGTGAGACTTGGGGACAGGAAAGCTGCATATTACTCATTTGGATCCTGATTATCACTCAGTCTCGAGTCCTGATTATTACTCATTCAGCTACTAATTGGTTGTATGACCTTTGTCAAGTCATGTTCTCTACCTCCCACCCTGGTTAGTGGGGGTTGCTTTCGTGGATTTCTGATGTGTATTTCAGTTTTTGCATAGCTTATTTATACATGAGCAAGCCACTGCTGAAGGCACTGGAGCTACCACAGTGAACAGAACAAACACATAATCTGCCCGTGGGGAGTTTATATTCTAGCAAGAGGAGACAGACAATAAAAAACACAGATGTTAAAATAAATAGAAGATAGGGGTTCTATGGGGAAATACAAAGCAGAGAACAGAGTGCAGGGCTGACGCCATTGCCTAGGATGGGCAGGGAAATCTCCACTGAGATTTGGGTAAATCAGTTACCCTCTGACAACACAGAAGTCACTGGTCAGGTACATTAAGTAAGACTGTGGCCAGAAGCAGACAATTTAGCTAAAGGCAGCTGAGTATAAATACAAATTCCTATACGAGCCACAGAAAAGTAAGCCAGTCAAGTGCTACCTCAGGAGAGGATGGTAGTTACTCAGCTCCACCACCATTGCCATGTAAAATTTGTGTCCAGTCTTGCCAGATCTGCTCTATTCCAAGAGAAAGTGAAAGTCTGAATTTTTATAGAAAAATCCTGAGTTTTTGAAAAATCTTAGCGTATTAGTTTCCTAGGATTCCCATAACAAAGTACCACAAACTGGGCAGCTTAAAATAACAGACATTTATTCTCTCGCCATTCTAGAGGCTAGAAGCCCCACATCAAGATGTCAGCAGGACCGTGCTTTCTCTAGGACTCCGGATAGAATCCTTTCTTGCCTTCTCCTAGCTTCTGGCAGTAGTCAATAATCCTTGCCATTCCTCAGCTTGCAGCTGCATGAGTCCAATCTGTGCCTTGGCTGTCACAGAGTATTTTTCTGTTGTATGTGTAGGTGTCAGTGCCTCTTCTCTTCTGTTTACAAGAATATCAGTTACGTTGGATGAAAGGCTCTCTGTGCTCCTGTATGACCTCATCTTAACTAACTACACCTGCATAGGCCCTATTTCTAAATACGATCACATTCTGAGATATTGGGGGTTAAGGACTTCAAAACATATTTTTAGGGACACAGTTCAGCCCGTAATTGCTATCAGTTAACTTAAATATTTTTCATACTGCACTAGTTAACATTATGTAGGACAAACAAATTAAGTAGTGGTTCACAGGTTATTCATTTATGAATGCTGGGCCAGAGGTTAAGGAGCCTGCAAAAATGAGTGTTAGCTTGAGAAGGGCAGGCCTGGCTATCTAGTCACCCTTTTATCCAGCACCTAGCACAGTGCCTGTCCAAGTATTTGCTTATTACTTCTAATAAGTGAATGAATGAATGAATGAATGATCTTTCTTTTATGCATCCAAATATATGGAAGGGTATTCTATTACTACAGAGAGAACCCAATCTTACGTGTAGTTGGTTAAAACTATACTCAAAGTTTAATTGTTTCTGCAGGTTTCTACTCAAATTGAGATAGAGCTTTATAAAATTATAACCCTGAAACCTAACCCAGCACCCCTGCCTTGAATCCCACTGTATTATGAGACTTATGCCTGTGTCTGAGATGCTTCCAGCCACTCCATTGTGTTTGTGCTGTTTCCTCTTCTGTTTGTTTGAGATAGAGTCTCTATTGCCCAGACCCAGGCTGGAGTGCAGTGGTGCAATCTCGGCTTGCTGCAAGCTCCACCTCCTGGGTTCAAGCGATTCTCATGCCTCAGCCTCCTGAGCAGCTAGGATTTCAGGTGTGTGCCACCATGCCTGGCTAATTTTTGGTTTTTTAGTAGGGACAGCATCTCTCCATGTTTCCCAGACCATTCTCAAACTTCTGGTCTCCGGTGATCTGTCCACCATGTCCTCCCAAAGTTCTGGAATTACAGGCATGAGCCACTGTGCGTGGCCAGTGCTATTTCTTAAATGTCAATCTTTTTCTTTTTCTGTGGTAGAGATTGCCTGTGGTTTGCTCAGTACCCAATCTTCTCTTTTCTTAAAGGCAGAGGAATGATGGGAGTGCTTCAAAAATGAAAAACCCGGGAGAGATCCAAAATGGCTGATTAACAACAGCTCAGGATTGTAGCTCCCAGTGAAAGCACAGAGAGCGAGTGGGCGCCGCAATTTCAGACGAATTTCTGTGGCCCACAGACTAGGAGATTCCCAGCGGAGGAGCCACACGTGTCGCCAGCGCGACTCTTTTGGCCGGCGCAGCTGTTTTGCTGGCGCCCTGGCGCGGCGCAGCGCTTCTCAGTGCGGAGCTTTGAGTCGGGCTCGGCTGCTCCCACCCCCCACAAGGAGAACAGCAATTGGAAGCGCTGAGGACCGAGAGTTTCACAGTAAGCACAGCTGAACCCGGGAAGACCAAGCTCTGCGGGGAAAGGGCATCTGCCAAAGGAAAACTAAGAAACAGAAAAAACTTCATCACCAACAAGCCGGACGTTCACTCAGACCCGATCTGAAAGTCGGCAATTACAAAGACGACAGGTGGATAAATCCACAAAAATGGGAAGAAACCAGTGCAAAAAGGCTGAGAACACCCGAAATCAGAATGCCTCTGCTCCAACAGGGGATCGCAGCTCCTCATCAGCAAGAGAACAAGGCATGACGGAGAATGAGTGTGACGAACTGACAGAATCAGGCTTCAGAAGGTGGATGATAAGAAACTTCTGTGAGCTAAAAGAACATGTACTAACCCAATGCAAAGAAACTAAGAACCTTGAAAGA
>CAUYLG010002062.1:0-22657 GCA_963573385.1 Cacajao melanocephalus | reverse complement strand
AGGCAGGTGATGAACAATGAGAACACATGGACATAGGGAGGGGAGCACTGCACACAGGGGTCTATTGGGGGGGGAAATAGGGGAGGGACAGTGGAAGGTGGGGAGGTGGGGAGGGATAGCATGGGAAGAAATGTCAGATATAGGTGAAGGGGAGGAAAGCAGCAAATCACACCGCCACAGGTGTACCTATGCAACAATCTTACATGTTCTTCATATGTACCCCAAAACCTAAAATACAATAAAAATTAAAAAAAAAAATGGGAGGAGGAAGAGAAGGGAAGGAATGGAAGGAGAGGGAAGGGAAGGGGAGGGAAGGGAAGGGAAGGGGAGGGAAGGGGAGGGAAGGGGAGGGAAAGGAGAATGAAGGGAAGGAAGGAGGAAGGGAAAGGAGGAGAAAGGGAAGGGAGAAGGAAGGGAAAGGAGGAGGAAGGGAAGGGAGGGGAAAGGAGGAGGAAGGGAGGAGGAAGGAAGGGAGGGAGTAAGGGAACAGAGAGGGAGGGAAGGAGGGAAAAGAGAGGAAGGGGAGAGGAGGGAAGGGGAGGGGAGGGAAGGGAAGGGAAGGAGAAAGGAGGGAAGGGAAGGGGAGGGAAGGGGAGGAGCCCAGAAAAATCTTAACATGCAGAGTTATCAATTCATTCTTTGTATCACTAGGTACTGTTTAAACAACCTGGTTTTAAGTCTCCATTCTCAATGATATTTACTCTTTCATAATAAATGCCTGTCCTGATACTGTACATTAACTTAGCATATTAATATGCAATTAACTGATTCAGCAATTTCACATGCTTTAAATTATATGCTCTACTGGTCTATGTCAATAGCACCTGACCACATGGCAGGGGGCAGCCTCCTGCTCATCCTACCAGGCATTCAGCATTTAGTGGTTAAAGGAGTTGTCCCTCCACCAACCTAAGAGTTAGCCCTGCCTGGTTCCTGACACTCCACAGTCACACCAGAGAATCCAAGTCTTGGCTGAGAAGGGGAGCTCCCCAGGAGAAGTGACATTCCTTCCTCCCTCATGATGGAACTCCAACTCCCTTCAGGACGGTTCACAGTCACTTCCTCTGTGAGGCTCTTTGAGATATAATGGGTCCCAGCTGGGCACAATGGCTTATACCTGTAATCTCAGCACTTTGGGAGGCAGAGGCAGGCAGATCACTTGAGGTCAGGAGTTCGAGACCAGCCTGGCCAACATGGTGATACCCCGTCTCTACTAAAAATACAAAAATTAGCCAGGTGTGGTGGCACATGCCTGAAATCCCAGCTACTCAGGAGGCTGAGGCGGGAGGATCACTTGAACCCAGGAAGCAGAGGTTGCCGTGAATGGAGATTGCACCACCATATTCCAGCCTGGGCGGCAAGGATTCCATCTCAAATTTAAAAAAAAAAAAAAAAAATTAAAAAAAAAAAGAGCTAATGGGTCTGCCCTCTAGACTCCTGGCTCTCAGGAGGAATTATACACAATGGAATTCTGCCTGTATATAGTCTCCATCAATTTTTGGAAGGCAAGGTTCACAAGAAAAAATTTTCCCATGTTCAACTCTTTTGTACACAGTAGGTAGTAAATACCTGTTAACTACATTTAATTTCAAGTAATTAATGACAGGTATTTAATCATTCAAGCGTTAATTTTTTAAATTACTTCAGAGATGATATCTTGATCTGGTTTTATACTTTGAAACACAACTTGAACTAGCTTGAGCTGTCAATATAAAAAGAAACATAATTAGGCAATCTAATTTTTTAATGGATTAAGAGAGGAAAAATTTTTCTTAGGGATAGGCAAGGAATATGTGGGATTAATGTTTTGTTGACTTATAATTTCAGTGTTGGCAAGACCCTCTGAGATAACGACATGATATTTTTTCCACATAAATCTGATTCTAGCATTTGATGGATTTCTATTTTGTCTCAGACACTAGATAGTTGGTGGGCAAAGGATGGAGAAGTCCTGAAATTACAAACCCACTGCCTCGTCCCTATCTTAAAACTATTTTTTCCTGAGTCTAACCAACGCTCTGGTCTTTAAAACAGAGTTTGCAAGTGTAAGGAATGTGACGATATTCAAAACGTTGAGACTAATAAGACAGCCGTGGAAGTTAGGAAAAAAGATGCTTACTCAGTGCCACTCTCCACCATCTGTGTGAGGAGAGAGATGCCGTCCAGGTTTATAAACTCCTGGGCAAATGTGACATCCCGGGACAGGCTGGCCAAGTCCTTCAGGGCTTCCAGCTTGGCGTCCATACTCGAGGACTGGATTCGTTCATGGAGCTGCTGGGCGTTCTGAGCCTTACCGGGCAAAAACAAAGGGAAGAGTGTTAACAAAGGAAACCACAACAGCAAAACAGATTCATGTTTCAATGAGAAACAAAGATACAATGGCCAAAAGCACAAGACTATCTGCATATTACAGAGTGGGCATTTCAAGGACAGGCTTCCAGGCTTCCAACCCAAACACTCCACCTTCAGAGCGAGGTCCGTTCATGTCACAATGGGAAGCACTTGCATTCTTCTCACAGGGGTTGGGTTTCCATTTCAAGGAAAAGCAACAGCAAGAGCACAAGAATACTAAAGCCATAGAAACTGAACAGGATGTGGCAGAAAGGAGGGAGCAAAGGGGAAGTGTTTAAGTAAAATTATTATGTAAAAGCAACTGGAAGCTATTTGCTTAGTTAAGCAATTACACAAATTTATACAGCATGCTCACCCGTTCAGTCAATACTCTGAGTAATAACTGCCTACACATGTTCAGAAGCTTCATTAGCCACCCAAATGAGCTTTCCAGGTTACTGCAAATCTTCCAGCACTCCACAACGATGCTTGTAAATTTCAATTTTCAACAACATGTGTTTCACATGCATTGGCGACTGTGTGAATTTAAAACTAAATATAATTAGGAAACTAAATTAACAGCTATGCCTAGAATGACTTTTAAGGCATTTGCACTTGGCTTCTACACGCAGGACAGAGAGGAATAGAAATATATGAGAGAAGCTGAACTTCCGGATAATAATTTGTAGTCCAGATGTCTTATTCACCCAGTCAAGGTTTACATATCCACCTTTCAGTTGAGGCAGGCAGTAAGAAAATTAAAGGATTAAAATGTTCTGCCTTTGTTTTTGCTTAATAGAAATAACTGAATATCTGTTGTGGTTTTATTTAACTCAAAATCACTATGGTTCAAGCATTCTGCCATAATCATATTCTCCTTCTCAGATACTTGCTTTCTGTCTCTTTTTCTTTTCTTTTTCCTTTTCTTTTTTTCTTTTTTTTTTTTTTTTGAGACAGAGTCTCACTCTGTCACCCACGCAGGAGTGCAGTGACGTGCTCTTGGCTCATTGCAACCTCCGCCTCCAGGGTACTAGCAATTCTCCTGTCTCTGCCTCTCGAGTAGCTGGAATTACAGGTATATGCCACAATGCCCGGCTAATTTTTTTTTTTTTAAGTAGAAACAGGGTTTCACGATGTTGGCCAGGCTGGTCTCGAACTCCTGACCTCAAGCGACCCACCTGCCTCGGCTTCCCAAAGTGCTGGGATTACAAGCGTGAGCTACCGCACCAGGCCCTTGCTTTCTCTTTTGAAACTGTGTTATATTTTAGAGAGAGAGAAGATGGGATGTTGACCCCACTAATGAGGGATCTCTCTCCTCTTTGAGGAACCCCCTGTGAACTATCACAGGGTTAAGGTTGCAGAGTGGAGGCAGTAGAACAACATCAGTATTGAAGGCAAAACCTATGCTGGCCACAGACTCCGTCTGGAATGGAGGAGGGACTCACGCAGGTCCTGAGAGCAGAAGGGCTCTAGCCCAGCAGGTCCACAGCCACAGAGCCTGCCCTCCCTGCCAAGTTCCCCCCCACTGTCACCTGGAAGCAGCCCTCAAGAACAGAAAAGGATTCGGCAGGGAACGGATGCAATTCTTTAAGACCCGAGACACGGATAGAACACGTGCCCCCATCACTTGGTCGGAGATGTGCTCAGCTCTCCCATTTAATTAAAACCAAAAACAGATGCTTTGCATCAGAAATTAGAAAAGAAGGAGAAGAGTGGGGAGGAAAACGAGAGCCCTCCCTACTTATCTACTCACTGATCTACAGATAACCAATGCATCACTCAAATACGAAAAGGAAGAGTGAAGATCTGGGTGAGAATTATCTCTTAAAATTGTTCAAGGATATACCACTTTCCAAAATTTTCAAATGGATATACAGCATTTACATGAACATGTAATAGTTAACCCAAGCAAATCATTTCAATTTGCTTGAAAAGTGTATTTTTTCTCCAGAAGGATGTCTGCATTTACTATATAGGTTATGAGTATCCAAAAACTATTTCATTGTCATTATTAATGCTAATTAAGAGTGTTTGGTACAGTTGATACCAATATAAAAAATAGCCAATATTAAAACCTAGCACTTTGTATAAGCCACTGTTCTAAATACCTTCATAAAGTAATTTATTAAATCTGCACAATAGTCCTGACCAGGCAGGTCCTATCATAGTTTTCATTTGACAAAGGAAATTGAAGTTCAGGGAAGTTAAGTAACTTGCCCAAGGTCACACAGCTTATCAATGCTGAAGCTGAAACAGAACCTGGGCAGCTGGACTCCAGAAAATACACCGTCAACAGTGGATCTCAAATTGTTGTCTGCATAAGAATCACCTGGATGGCTTCTTAAAATACAGACCATGGGCAACCCCCAGAATGTCTGGTTCTAAAGGCCTGGGGTAGGCTCCCAAAAATTGTGTGTTGAACAAGTCCCCAGGTGCTGCCGCTGCTGGCCTGGGAATCACACACTGAGGACCACCACTCTAAATCACTCAGGATGCTGCATCTCTCCATGATGATGGAATGAGCAGCTCTGGTTGTGTTTCTCTTTTTCTTTTTCTTTTTTTTTGAGATGGAGTCTTGCTCTGTCACCCAGGCTAGAGTGCAGTGGTGCAATCTTGGCTCACTGCAACCTCCACCTCCTGGGTTCAAGCGATTCTCCTGTCTCAGCCTACTGAGTAGCTGTGATTACAGGCACCTGCCACCATGCCTGGCTAATTTTTGTATTTTCAGTAAAGACAGGGTTTCACTATGTTGGCCAGGCTCATCTTGAACTCCTGACCTCAGGTGATCTGCCTGCCTCAGCCTCCCAAAGTGCTGGGATTACAGGCATGAGCTACCGCACCTGGCCAATTGTGTTTTTCAATTACCACCTCATCTTCCCCAGCTGCAGCACAAGGAGGCCCTCCTGGTTTACAGTACCTAAGGAAAATTTGCTTGCCGTTTTAAAAGCTGTGCAATTTTCAGGAAAATTCTTTGCTTAGAAAACCAAGAAAAAGTCAATAATGTGTAAGCTAACTAGATGGAATTTATTATACCTACTCTTATTAATATATAATTTATTATACATGTTCTTCCTACTTCATTTGTATGCATTCATACTTACCTACTTAAAAGTAAATAAATACATTAAAAATAAGTGAGAAAAGACAACAACAGAAACCTGAAAAGGACAAGTGTCCCAAGCAGAGTAATTAAGACTGTGGAGTCCTCCCAAGTCGCACAACTGCTCATGGGTTGCTGCTATAGAAATTGAAAATATTTTACCAAGATGGTCACACATAAGAATAGCAAAGCAATATCCTAACTTGCTGGGATCTTAGCCAAGGAGTCACTCCTCATAACAGCAGTAAAGCCCTCTCCAAATTGTCAAACTGCAACAAAGTTCATAGACTCCATGGCCTGCAAAGTTCCTATAGAACTATTTGCCCCTCTCCTGCACTCACCCCAGCGCCTGAGAATGATGTGTTCTATTGTCCCGGGGCTGTTCTTACCTCTCCCACAAGGGCCTTGCTTCTTCCCTTGGTACCCATATCTAAGGAGACAACTTTTCTTAAAAATGTGCAGTTACCTACAGTGTTTGCTTTGGGATAAATTTCCCTCTTCATTCCAGGACATAGGTGAACCACTGCAGGAGACACATCACTAAAGAGGAGGGGAGGAGGGGAGGACTGTGGCAAACCAGGTGGCAAGGGGACCGTATTGGAAAGCCCCATGAAGCAGTAGTCAGAGGCAGGGCCACTTCCAGTTCTGTCACTGGCTAGCTCTGGGGCTGCAGTGAACTTCTCTCTTCACCTCTTTTGGCCTCATTTTCCCCATTGGTAGGTACACCAAGGGATTGTGGCGAGACTGTGTTTAAGGTTCCCTTCCACTCACAGTGTGACAGATTGCTTCTTAGCTGGGCAGTAACCCTCATCACAGAGTCTGCCAGGAAAAGGTGCTCCACAGAGGTGAGTCCCAGAAGTGACCTCCAATCAAAATATTATGTCAAACTGGTGGGACCCTTTTAATGCAATATTTTCCCAATTGGATTCAGAATAGGCAGGGATACACATTTTTTTTTATCTTCTCTAATTTCTAAATAATCTGGAAATAAAACTTTAATTATATAAAAAAGTGAGAATAAAAGTTTTTATTCTTAAAATATCGGGGTTTTGTAAGAAAATTTTGTTTTAGGATATCACTTATTGCAGATCACTCTGTATATAATTTTCTTAGCCTCTTCCCAGACAAGTCTTTCCAGTTATCCCTCGGAAAGGAATGTCCGTTCAAAATCCTTAGGATTCTCATTCACTGATTCAACAAATATTTCTTAAAAGCTTGGCATTGTTCTGCACATTTGGGATACAGCAACAAACAAGACAGCCAAGTTTCTCACCCCCCTGGGGCTCACCCACTTTGGTGTAGCAGGTGGACAGTTTTTTTTTTTTTTTTTTTTTTTTTAGATAGAGTCTTGCTCTGTGGCCCAGGCAGTCCAGTGGCATGATCTCAGCTCACTGCAACCTCCACCTCCCAGGTTCGAGCAATTCTCCTGCCTCAGTCTCCCAAGTAGCTGGGATTACAGGTGGCTAATTTTTGTATTTTTAGTAGAGATGGGGTTTCACCATGTTGGCCAGGCTGGTCTTGAACTGACCTCATGATCGACCCGCCTCAGCCTCCCAAAGTGCTGGGATTATAGGCATGAGGCACTGTGCCCGACCTACAATTTTAAAAATTAGCAATAAAATATAAAGTATTGATGTTTTATAGCAAAACCTAAAATGGAGAGTTTGTGTTAGAGAGTGACTGATGTCTTCTTTAGATGGGGTGGTTTTCAGGGACAAGCAACCTAAGGAAGTGACATTCACAGAGAGATCTGACTGGCAAGGAGGACTCTACCGCATTGGGGAGTGGAATATTCTCGGCAGCATAAATGGTTAGTGCCAAAGCCCTGATTCAGGTGGAACAAGCCTGGCCTGTGTGGAGGGAGAGAAAGGAGAGGACTGGTGTGTCTGGGATCTGCAGGCAAAGGAGTGTGGGAGGAAGTGAGGATGCTGAAGCAGTGGGCCAGATAGCCTAGGGTGTTCATGAGCATCCAGAACTGGAGGAATCCCTGGTGGTGAGGTGCTTCCCTGAATGGATGCATCTAAATATCTGAGACAGACATGTAGTACAGTTGAAGCCCTTAAAACAGCATTCATAGCCAAACATTGAGCAACCATCGTATTTGCCAACAGGACAATGGTGAAATACTCATGATATAATCATAGGATGAAATATATGGAACTACACATGGAACTTTTCGAGAATGTAAAATAGTGTGGGAACATCCTCATGATGCAATATTAATAGAAATAGCCAGGATAAAAACATATTTTATTGTTTGTGGGAGGTGAGAATATATGCAGGAGTGTGTATCCGCTAAAACGTAATGTCACCCAGCACCTAGAAGAGTGCCTGGCAATTACCATGAGTTCAAAACACATTTCACTAAGTGAATGTAGAAATGAATATATATGTATATGCATATATGTATGAAGGTATACATGAATATATTCATGCGTGCACACATATGTATTCACACATTTAAATACAAATGGCCAAAAAAGGCAAATAGATGTGACTTGTGGTTATTTATAAATTGTAATATTCAAAATAATTTTCATTGCAGTGACCCTCATTTTTTGAATTTTCTGTAATGAATTTGTACCATTTTTAGATTTGGGAGGAAAAAGTCAACATTACTAAAAAATAAGGTAGCCTTAGTTCTGACTTTTCAAGCAACCAGCATACAGGAAGAGAATCTAGTAGTCATGCAGATCTCTGTATCAGACAGCAAGTTATATTTTCTGGTATTGTCCTAAGGATAGATTTACTGTGAGCCATTGAAACATCTGGATGTGGCTGTCTCATGTCCCAGATAGGAAAGGGTTCTGGAACCAGACTCCAGACTGCAAGGGAGGAAACAGCTCATAAAGGCTCAGCCCTGGGCACAGGAAAAGATATTGGTAGTGTGTGCATGTCAAGCACTTACCATCTCTCTCTTGAAGATACAAGTTAAAATCATCCCCAAGAAACTTCCAGCATAACTCTGGGTCCATGATGCCAATTAAAAAGTAGTCTAAAAAACTCCTTGGTTCAACAGTTTAACAGATGTCTTCAAATGTACACTCGATGTTGCCCAGTAATGCAACATTCTCCTGGAATGTTTGCTGTGTCCCTTTAAAATGACTCCTCCACACCTTTTCTTCTCTCCTTAAACACCCTCTATGTTTTTCTGCTGCCTCCTTTCCACTGGTGATCATTTTATTGAGGAAGTCAAAGCAATCAACCGGGAGTTCCTTCATCTTCCTACTTCTAACCACACCAGCTGCTGGCATCTCTACCCTCAAGCTCTATTTCCTCCTGACAGATACTGTGTGCCAGAGGCCCTGTTTCCTATCAGAAGTCAGCTCTTCCCCTCAGCTCTGGATCCCCTCTTCCCTGGCCTTCTCAAGCATTCTACTTCAAATGTATCTCCCTTTCTTCTGAATCATCAGTTCTCTCTCTGCAGTGGATCATTTCCAGCTGCAGAAGTCTCTAGTATCTCCCATCTTAAAAAATAAATAAATAAACAGAAAAGTAAAAGCATCCATCGGACCCAGTTTCCCTATAGCTACTTTCTCATTTTTCTGCTTGCATTGTCAGCAAATGCTTTGGAAGAGAAAGTAGCTCTAAAGTGTTGCCTCCATTCTACCTCCTACTCTCCCCACTCTCATGAGGCATCCCTGTCCAGCACCCTGCCTGGAGAATGTCTCCACGATGCTATTAATAACTCTAGGTGGCAGCCCAGGGGTCACCACCTCATCTTATCTTCCTTATTATCTGGGCAACCTCCAACACACCTAAGTAATCCCTCTTCCTTGAAATACTTTGCTCGCCTGGCTTCTCCTCTAAACCTTAGAATGTCCCCAGGGGTCTGTGCTGAGCCCTCTCCTCTCCTCTCCCCATGGTGCCCTCTTTCAGCCCACAGCTTTAAATGCCATTTCCATGGGCATGGCTGGCACACCTGCATCTCTCCAGGCTTCCGACTTGATGGCATGTCCTCATGGACACAAAATAAGCATCTCAAACTCTTCATCTCCTCCCCACCCTCCCATTCCAGTAAACAGCAGGCAGTTCATTTTCCCAGAGCACCAGGAGAAACAGGACATCCTTCCTCAAGGAGCATCACATCCTGAAGCTCTGGGGCTCACCCTCCACAGCACCCCTTCCAACTCTCCAATTCCCTACAAGGCAGGTAGTCCAAGCCCTCTGCATCTCCTGAACCTGCAAGAAACTCTGACCCTGTGCCCTGGCTGCCCCTGCAAACTATCCTTGGGCAGCAGCCTGAGGATCCTGTGACTCCTCTGCCTGCCAGCCTCCACTGGTTTCTTCTCCCTTAAACTAGGCCTCTGACAGCAATGGCAAGAAATAGAATTTAAGGCATTTTACAACCCTTTATTAGTTTCTCAAACCAGGAAAGAAAAACTGAAAACCTGATTGAAAAATGGAATAAAAAAAACATTAATAGTCTTATTGTTAAGAATCTCTGATAACCTGAATCCACCCAGTGCCTGAAATAATACCATTTTTCTTTTTGCCACAGGGAATGAGACCCAAAAATCATTATGACAGGCCCTCTGACCTAGATAATGCTGATACCAACTCCCTAAACCAGAAAGAGCAGAAACCGAGGATTATGCTTACAGCTGACAAAGCAACAGTAGGAAATTGATGAGCAGTTCTGCTTTCTAAAATACATCCACACAGGCCAAAAGAAGGCATAATGGGCAATAATTCAGTTCGCATGTAATAGGGTTCACAAAAAAAAATCTCATAGTTTGCAAAACTGACGTGTTTTTAGCATGGGACGTTATGATGCACCTCTTTTGTAATGTAATGGCTTTAAAATATGTATTTGTGTATTTCTTTAATTAAAAATAATACCAGCATGAGAAGTAGAAATATATGAGTACGGCCAGGCATGGTTGGTCACGCCTGTAATCCCAGCACTTTGGGAGGCCAAGGCAGGCATATCACAAGGTCAGAAGTTCAAGACCAGTCTTGCCAACATGGGGAAACCCCATCTCTACTAAAAATACAAATATCAGTCGAGCATGGTGGTGCATGCCTATAGTCCCATCTACTCTGGAGGCTGAGGCAGGAGAATCACTTGAACCCAGGAGATTGAGGTTTCAGTGAGCCAAGATTGCACTACTGCACTCCAGCCTGGGCGACAAAGCAAGACTCCATCTCAAATATATATACATATTTTAATTTTATAACTTCCAGTAGTAATCATATATATCTATATTTGATATATATATAAAATTTAAAAATAAAGTTAGCCCAAAGTTAACAGTTTCTTGTGGGTATCCCTTGAGAAACACTGTATCTTTTATCTGCATATACATAAATATATACATACCTCCTTTCCACATACATAAGAAGCATCCTTCTATACAGGATGTTCTGCAACCTGCTTTTGTGCTTAATGACGTACTTTAGAGATACCTTCTCGGCAGCACATACCACATTCTTACTAACAACTACACGGTATTCTACAACATGGACATTACCTATACAGCACTGACCTAGTCCCACTGATAAACATATAACAGGTTCCCAGCTTTTGATCCCTAAAAACAATGATGCATATAGCCATGCTTTTGTGTGTGTGTGTGTGTGTGTGTGTGTGTGTGTGTGTGTTCCTCCTGCAGTGCTTCTGTGAGTCTCTTTATTATATAAACTCCCAGGAGCAGTACTGTTAAGACAAAGGTATATATGTTTTGAACTTAAGTGAATACCGCTAAACTGCCCTCCAAAGAGGGCACACCAATAGATTATACTTCAAATTTTCAAAATTCTGACTCCACAGCATCTTTTCTTCACACTTTGATTATCTAGGACTGTAGGTTTTCATCTCTAAGAGAGAGATTGAAGTTCTCCTCAGATAGGTAGGTAGACAGACAGACAGGTAGATGATTGATAGATAGATATTATTTTGGGTATTTTTCCCCTGTTCATAGCTTTTGGCAGCCTGTCTTTTGGGATGGTTTCTTTATCCACTCATAAAGAATCTTGCAAATGAATTAACTGGCCCTCTATTATGCAGTTGTCAATCACTTTTTCTAATGTTGTTTTTAACTTTGTTTCTGGAATTCTTTCCAAACACAAAGTTTTTGTGGGGTTGTATGTGTTTTTTGGTAGTCAAATTTATTGATCTGTTTATTTATGGCTTCTGCATTTTGTGTTCCACTTAGAAGTTTCTCTCCACTCCAAGACTACAAATATAGTCATCGTAAGCACTTTTTAAAGCCAAAATTTCAGAAAAGTAGCAACAACGGTCTGGCAAGCCAGGCTTCTTCTGATACGTACAATAGCCAAAGCTGATTGTAAAATATGCTGCATGCAACAGAGGACCTCAGACTTGATGTCCACAGCTATTATGATCACAGCAGGTAAAAGGAGACATTACTCAGCTATGCATTCGGAAGCTCCCCAAACCCTGACTGCTCCAAAGCTCACACACATTTGCACACATTCTCTGGGTGTGCATATTCTTGGCTATATTTTTATGCTAATGGATAGATGGATAAAGATACCACACCAGAAAGATACACCTGTTTAACACAGCCACTAGAGAGACTGTCTAAAGATGTACCAAGCAGTGAAGAAACGGCAGCCATGTACAAGGCCTATTACAAGTTAAACAGTGCAGGCTGTTTGTTTAGATCTTCTAGAATTAATGACCTATTTCTCTAGGAACAATTCAGAAAGGACTGTTCTGTGTTAAAGGGAGACAGAAAACAAATTCATCTATCAACAAAAAGACCACCTTTGACAGAGTGGAGGTAAAACTCAGTGCAGCTAAACATTACATAAAAACAGGAGAGAGAGAGAGAGAGAGAGAGAGTGTGTGTGTGTGTGTGTGTGTGTGTGTGTGTGTACCCATGTGGCTGTTGAGAAGTCTTTATCTGGCTTCATGGAAAGTTCAGCTGAGGCAGATGAAGGAACTTCAAAAGCTAGTATAACACCATCTGCTGGCTTTTTTTATGGTACTCTGATAGGTGTTTTTTAAACATTTTTATTATGTATAGGAAAATGAAAGAGCATGTACAAGCTATGTCTTTCAGCTAAATGCAAAATTATTATTAAATAATAACCTATTAGCAACAAATAAAGTTCACAGATCCCAAATTTCTTGCTTGTAGAGTAATTTCCCAATTCTAGAACCTGTGCCTACATCCAAACCACAAGGTGATTGCTTTAAATGCAGATTCCTGGGGCCTACTCCCAAATATTGTAATCCAGCCTCTCTATTAAGGCCCCAGACATCAGCATTTTCAAAGTTCTACAGCTGATCCAGGTTTGGGGACCACTGCTTTTTGGAAAATGTAAGCCAGTTTCCTGTAGGTGGTACTTCCATCCTTTAATAGCGCCTCTTACACTGGCTTTCACATCTTTCCATTCACTGAGCTAGGAATGTGACGATCATTATCTCAGGAACACAAATTCCATTCTCCCTGATGATAAGTCATGCAAAGTTTGTTTTGGGATGCTGAAAAACTACATCCTGTCTAACACCTAGCCTTCTTTCAAGGAGTGACTTAGATTGCGGAAATTTTGTTCATGAATCCACAGCAATAAAAAATGAAACTCTTTCTTTGGCTTAGAGAAGGCTTCAATTAAATAGCTGTCTTTTAGAATCTACAATGAAATAAAAGGCAAGGTATACATTTTTTGCCCAGCAAGCAGATGATGACTTTTAGCAGGATAAATAGAATCTACAAAAGCCAAATAAAACAATGGTTTAAAGGTCAAACTAACATTCATTCATGTTGATTTGAGTAAGAAGACCAAAGCAAAGTCAGACAAAAATGCCTCAGCTCATCATGCAACCACTGAAAAATGAGTAAAGATTATAATTTCCATTAAGTAGCAAAGCAGGCATCAAAGACAGTTCAGCCAACTGCAGCAACTCACTCCATTGAGCTCATCACTGGTTTTGGTTCAAGATGTTATTGGGCAAAATGTTTAGGAGTTTCTAAGCCGCTCTAATGTAATTTTCAACAATAAGAATTTATGGTAGTTACAGTACCCACAGCTTAATTTTAGCCAGATGCTTTTCCCAATTTTTAAATTTATTTTTAGCCTACCACATGGCTTCAGTGGAAACTGAAAATGATACTTAGACACAGTGTTCATCATATATGCAGAGTGAAAATAGTAACACTTGGTGTATTTTAGGCAGATTATTTTTTAGGAAAGCAATGAAATGCACTGTGAAATAATACCATTAAATATGCTAATGTTGCTACCCAAAGTATCTATAAGCAAGTAGGAAAGATCAAGAAAAGAGACATCATCAGCTACAATAGTCTAAATAGACTGTAACATCTTGTTTAGCAGTTTTAATTCAGAAGACTCTAAAGTTCTCTATGTAGAATCAGCTGTTAGTGGAACAGTGAAGTGGCCAATATTTGTAAACTAGTTTTATGAATTGTCATAATAACAGACTAAGCTACAAAATACTTAAACTCTCTCTTTCACATACATACACACACACACACACACACACACACACCCCGACTTTAAAGGGAAATAACAGACTTTAGTTTTGATTGCTTTGTTGTCTGAATTTGCTCAGATGGCATTAGGTGGCTGTGTGAGCAGATGGGTAAAACCAACTAGCACAGGTGACTGATCCCATCTGTAACACATAATTTGTTAAGATGACTTCCAAACTCAAACCTTAAAGCAGAGGTGTCCAATGTTTTGGTTTCCCTAGGACGCAGGAAGAAGAAGAATGTCTTGGGCCACACATAAAATACACTAACACTAACGATAGCTCATAAACTAAGTAAAATAACAAAAAATACTCATTATATTTTAGGAAAGTTTACAGATTTGTGAATTCAAAGCTATCCTAGGCTGCAGGTTAGACAAGCTTGCCTGAAAGGTTTCATGATCAACTTACTAGCTCTTCTCTTGGAATAAGGTCTTCCTCCTCTGCAGTGGGAAATCTATAAAGGGGCATTCCTGCTAATCCAGAATCTGCATGTGAGGACATTCTGGAAGCCTTTGATTTTGCACTAAAGTCATCTTCAAAAATTAACATCCCATAATCACATATAGCAGAAATGCAGAGCAAAGAGTTTACTGGGAAGTTCGAAGCTGAGATCAACTTACTGGAGACGTGGTTAATCGAAGGATAGTGCCATTTTTTATCTCATTGCGGTTCTGGAAAAGAAATAAAAAGTCTTTGTAAATCTTCAAGTAGAAGCTTGGTAAGGAAGAGAACAAAGGCAAATATAATCTAGCAGATATAACAAGCATTCAATTTATTCTCACTTGAATAATTTTTAATTATTTCTATATAGGCCGTTAAGTTTCTATCAAGTCACTGACAATATTCAGCACAAAGGAAGTGAATATAAACCCAAAGTAAGGAATATGGGTCCCAAGTATAGGAAACAAAAAAAGTAATTTTAAAAGGTTATTAAGAGCATATGACCTAACAATTCCACTCCTACACATTTACTCAATAGAACTGAAAATATATGTCAATACAAACATTTGTGCAATAATGTTCACATAAACATTATCTATAATAACCAAAAAGAAGAAACAACACACATGGGTGAATAAAAGTTCTTGGTGGGTGCCACCATTTCTTCCACCCTTGGTCTTTGCACCTTTTGCAGAGCTTCCAGCAGCGCTATGTTGGGCCAGAGCATCCGGAGGTTCACAACCTCTGCAGTCCTACGTGCACTATGAGGAGGGCCCTAAGAAGAATTTGCCATTTTCAGTGGAAAACAAGTGTTGGTTACTAGTCATGTTGTGTTTGTACTTTGGATCTGGATTTGATGAGCCCTTCTTTATAGTAAGACACCAACTGCTTAAAAAATAAGGATGTTTCAGTTCATCCATTTAACAGATATGAAAAACATTCTAAGAGGTGCAGTGTCTGGAAAATGGATCATACTTGAACTCATATGACATACTAGATATGCGTGTAAATAAACTTATGACATGAAAAAAGAAACAACACACACGTTCGTTACTTGATAAATGGATAAGCAAAATGTGGTCTATCCACAGAAAATTAGTAATTCATAAAGAGAAATGAAGGGCTGGGTGTGGTGGCTCATGCCTGTAATTCTGTTACTTTGGGAGGCTGAGGCAGGTGGATCACCTGAGGTCAGGAGTTGAGACCAGCCTGGCCAACATGGCAAAACCCTGTCTCTACTGTAAACACACACAAAAAAAATTAGCCAAGCGTGGGGGCAGGTGCCTGTAGTCCCAGCTACTCAGGTGACTGAGGCAGGAGAATCACTTGAACCCAGGAGTCAGAGGTTACAGTGAACTGAGATCACACCACTGTACTCTAGCCTGGGCAACAAGAGTGAGACTAGGTCTTAAAAGGAATGAAGTACCAATATATGCCACAACATGGATGAACCTTGAAAACATTACACTAAGTGAAAGATGCCAGACACAAAGGCTACATGTTATATAATTTCATTTATATGAAATGTCCAGGATAGGCAAATCAATAGAATGATTTAAAAGGTGAATCATTGTGACATATGTCTCAATAAAGCTGTTTTTTTTAAAGGGTTATTAAGGAGCTTGGCTTCTTAACATTTGCTGGTTCCTTTTGCATGTTGCCCTGAAGTTAAGAACAAATAGCATAAATAAGCAGCTCTCCAATCAGTCTGCCTCTACTTGGCAAGCATATTTGAGGTGTTATGAAGCCATCACTTAGCATCTGATGTGGTTTGGCTTTGTGTCCCTACCAAAATCTCATCTTCACTTGTAATCCCCAGGTGTTGAGGGAGGGACCTGGGGGAAGCCAATTAGATCTTAAGGGCAGTTTCTCCCATGCTGTTCTCATGTGAGTGAGTGAGTTCTCACGAGACGTGATGTTTTTATAAGCAGCTCTTTCCCCTTTGCCTCTTTCACATGCTCTCTTGCCTCCTGCTATGTAAGACATGCCTACTTACCTGTCTACCATGATTGTAAGTTTCCTGAGGCCTTCCCAGACATGTGGAACTGTGAGTCAATTAAACCTCTTTTCTTTATAAATTACCCAGTCTTGAGTAGTTCTTTACAGGAGTGTGAAAACAGACTAATACAGCATCTTTGGCATTGAAGATAGAATTTCATTGGTGGTTTTATTTTCTTCCACCAATGTATGCACCACACCCAATTTCCAGGAGGAAACCTTCCAGGATTCACCATGGTTGCAGGCCCTACCTTGTATGCTGAGATCAGGGGTTAATAAATGTGCCTGCAGAATCACTACCCTGCATAGTTTACAACAAGCCACAAGCTGGAGTTTACTCAGGACTCAGCAGACACACTGAGGAGGCTGGAAATTTCTTGATGAGATGCCAAAGACACATAAGATTGCCTGCTTCCTCAGCCAATTCTGATGACTTTTTGGACCATGAATTTTCTAAAAGAACCACCCAAAAAAGGGGCAGCCTTCAGGCCGGTACTCCCTCTCAAAGAAAACCAGATCTGAACATTTCACACCAAGTGCAGACAGGCCTGAAAACCCAACAGCACCAGATCCAAGCCCTATGTGTGCAGTTCAGCCCAGTGTAGAGCATCCCCCTGATGCACTAGGCCATCTCTGGAGAGAGCCCGCTCCTCATTACTGGAAGCGTGCAAGCATGGTCCTGAATGCCTCTTGGCAGGCAGGCTGAGATAAAAGATGGGAAAATGAATTCAAGTCATTTTTAAAATCTCTTTTCAACTCTAAAATTCTATGACTCTATGAAAAATGAAAAGGAAGATGGCAAACACTAACAACAGAGTTCTAAGGAAGCCAAATACATAACATACCCCTTCTTTGCTCAAGTTCTAAACAACTTGAGAAAATAAGATAGAGAACTAAAAATCCTTTATATTAGTGATTACAGAGAACAAGGCTCAGAGTGAGTCAGCAGATGCGCTAACTGAACCCTTGGGTCAGGCATACCTTTTCATGTAAGACTAAGGGAGGTCCTTTCCCAAGAGGAAAGAGGTCTAGTTTATTCTTCCCAAATTTCCCAAACAGGAAGGGAAGAAGGCCCTAAGGGTATAAAGGGGCCAGGAGGGTTTAGAAATAATCTTTCTAATAATCATGGAAATTTGGAGTTGTGATGAGGCATTCCTAACAAAAGCAATAAACTAACATTTATTGAAAGAAACCGCGCTGGGAGTTTTTGTTTCTCATGCTTATGTAACCAATGTCATAACTCTATGCCCACGTTGAAGGTGAGAAAGGAAAGCTGCTGAGAGGATAAGTTATTTGCCCAGCATCATGGAGGAGGATGAGAGGATTCACACCCAGGTAATCTGACAACAAAGGCTGTGCTCTGCCTACCTGACAAAGGTAAGACCCAGACCTTGCATTGACCTTTAGAGGGGAGAGTTCATCAGTCACTCAACATACATGAGAGCAAAGAATCAAGACAGGTGCTAAGGAATGCTCCGCACAGTCCCAGGGCTTCCTCGCCACACCCAAGATGACATACTGGGTGCTGGGTGGGAGGAGGGCTGGGGGAAATTCCACAGTTGGCCTCTAGGCTCCCTCAAGCACTCCTTCAAGGTTCACTCATTCCTTTTTGGAACCCAAGCAAGATTGCTTTCAAGAAAGGGTCTTGAGGATTGTTTGTTTGTTTGAAAGCGAAGCATTATTAAATCTTCTGATAAGTCTGGGCTCAATTCCTCCTCTACTTCCCACCAGCTGAGTGGTCTCAGTACAAACTACTTAATTCCTCTGACCTAACTTCTCTTCCCCAAAGTGGGAAGAACAATGCACTGTTAGAGGTGAATGAGAACAAGAGGAAACAGACACAGGCACTGCATCTAGACTAGAACTGGCTCAAGAATGGGAGCGATTCCTGATGTCCCAGAGATAGCAGCACCTTCTGCCTGTGCCTTCTCAGTCAACAGTTACGTTTGTCTTCTCTGCCATCCTTCCCCCATGTTTTTAAATCAGTGTCTTGTACTTCAGAAGAAAAGGAGATATGTAGAAGAACTACTAAAATATGCATTAAACATTTTAAGGTCCTGACAGAAAGTTAGACCAAACTCAGAAACAAAGGCAATGGTAGACCACTGTTTCTGAGACTGTATTCTATCCAGAAAGTCAAGTGGATTACAGCTTTTTCGCCATGTGCTGATGACACCTTTGGCTCTGTAAGAAAGGCCTAACTTGGGATGTAAACTTTGTTAACAAAGGAAGAGGCTTGTCATTGTTCTGATTTCATAAATCCCATGCAGGAGGCATAGTGCATAGCTTAGAAGTGACAGGACCACCCAGACGGGACACACATTTCACTTTCGAGCTGGAAAACCTGGTGCAAGTGGCATCGCTGTCCTCATGTCCCCAGCTTTCTCATGTCCCTGGCTTTGTCACATGGAAAATGAGGATATTCCCTATTTTCTAAGGTTGTTCTGAGGACTAAGTGACATAATACATTTAAAGTGCTTAGAACAGTGCCTGGCACATTGCAAATGCTAAAAAGAAATGAGAGAGCGAGAGAGAGAGATCGATCACTGTTTATTATTAAGCACAAAAATAACATCCAAAAAGCACATTGCTATACCCTTATTTGTTTTTAGCTATACCCTATATGTAAACAAGAGCACAATCTATCTTACCCCAAGGACAGAAACATCTACCCAGCAAGATAACAGATATTAGCAAATGCATACCTCTTCTGTAAGTTGACCAGTATGGCTAAGGAGGAATTCTGTCTCACGAGCATGCTTCATATTGGGGGCTGGGAATCTCTCATTTGCTTTTCTCATCCTGTTCATTCCTCAGTCGGTTTCAGAGGGAGCAGCCCTCTGAGCATCAATAAGTGCTGTGTATATGCTTTTACTTATTCATCTCTTTTGTTCATTGGCTGCCTTCCTTGCCCCCAGGATGTCACCTCCACAAGAGCAGATAGTTTATTACGTCTATATCACTCCCATCCAGAACAGTGGACACCTATGGCCTGGCACTCAAAAACTATCTGTTGAATAAATGGCTGAACTACTCTATGCCAGCTACAGATGAGGCACCAAGGCAGATACAAAGTTAAATAGGACTAATTCCTGTCTGCTGGGAATTGGTCAAAGTGAAAGAAATTGACATGTAATAACTGTATCTGTACCATGGCAGAGTCCTGAAGGTGACTAGCCCTGCATCAGCACACAGGTGTGACGTGGGGAGAGAGGAAGAAGAACAGGGTGTGCAGCAAAGGCTTTTAGAGGAGGTGACATTCAAGAGGGCCCTCTGGGCATAGGCAGGATTTCCCAGAAGAGAGGAGGAAACATCACATCTCAAAGCTCTGAGGGATGAAAGGACAAGACATCCTCATGGAATAGAGAAAAGTCCTGTGTGATCACTTAGAGCCAGAGATGCACAAAGAATAGGAAAATGGGACACTTGAAAGGTAAACTGATCTTCCACCATTTAAGAAGAGGGAGGAGCAGGAGTAAAGGGTGGCACGGCAGCTCTGATTTGCTGCTAGTATATGTGTCATCCCTCTGTTGAGGAGCAAGGTGGGCAATATGGCAGGCATATCTGTGCACAGTAAGAAGGGGAATTTCAAGGCTCAGGCTTTGGGAATAAGAGTCGAGTGTCCTGCTTCCTGAGAAACGAATCCAGAGCCTCTGGGCTGAGAACAGAAACCATCTACCTCACACCCACACTCAGTTGGTCACGGAGAATGCAAACCTTCCAGTGTCAGCAATAACAGCACTTTGTATGCTTCCTCTGTCTTCATTGGCATAACTTTATTCTTCCAGAAGTCTCCTTGCCTACGCAGATGGTATGACTGCTCTTTACAAGAACTTTCTGAAATACCCAGAAACTCAAACGAAAAACATCAACTGTTTGTACCCTAAGATTCTTTGAATCCCCTTCTTCAAAACCTGCAGTTTCCATGAATCCAAACTGTTGTATCATGACCCATACATGCTTTGAAAGACCCATCTAAACCAAACTTCCAATTCTTAATAATTCTGACTTTACTTTCTTTGACAGTCTTTTTTCTTTTTCCATTTTTTGTTTTTGTTTTTGTTTTTTTGAGAGGGTGGGGTGGGGGAAGTGCTGGATGGCCTTTTTTTGATGTGTCAACTTGACTAGACTACTGTTCCCAGTTACCCGAACACTAATTCAGATGTTGCTGTAAGGTATTTTGTAGATGTGATGAAAGTCTATAATCACTTGGCTCTAAGTAAGAGAGATTATCCTAGATAATCTCAGTGAGCCTGCTTCAATAAACTGAAAGGCCTTAAAAACAGCATTGTTTAGCAGGCATAGTGGCTTATGCCTGTGGTCCCAGCTACTTGGAAGGCTGAGGTGAAATGATTGCTTGAGCCCAAAAGGTCAAGGCTGCGGTGAGCTATGATCCCAATACCGCACTCCAGCCTAGGCAACAGAGTGAGACCCTGTCTCTTTAAAACAAAACAAAAAACTAACAATAAAACAGACTTGAGGGTTCCTTGAAGGAACAACTTCTACCCGTCAACAGCAGACAGCAGATTCAGCCTGTATCTCAGAGTTCCAGCCTGCCCTGTGGATTTTGGGTTTTCCTAATCAGCCCCCATAATCACGAGGCAATTTCTTTCAAACAGTTCCTATACATCTCCTATTGGTGCTGCATCTCTAGTGGAGCCCTGACAAATTCACCTCTGCCTTAGACACTGACAAAGTGTTGCATGCTGATGTTTTCCCTCAACAAGGTGAGCACAAGGTCATCTCTGTCCTATCAGGAAGTGGTATGGGTGACACTTGGGAGCCACCTTTTGACAGGGTCAACCCAAGCAGTATTCAACTGAGGGAGGGTCACTTTTCTCAGGCTAGAGAAGGAACTACATCAAATGACATATAAGAGTATGTGAGGGCTACTACCTCACTGAGGCACTGCAACTGAATGGGGAGACTTGGCTCTAAGGTGTTAAAGTGGCAAATGGGAAGGGGATCAACATGGCAGAGAGAAGGCAAGACTAATTGCAACTCCAGACAGAGCAGCTTGCAAAGCTCACATTGTGAATTTTAGCTCCAGATCAACTGCAAGAACAAACCAATAATCCCAAGAGGACCCACAGACCCTCTGAGGGAAGCAGACTGCTCCTGCAGGACCTGGGAGACACCCCAAATACTGTGAGTACCCCAACTGTGGGAGTAGGAAAGGGAGACCCTCCTCCCAAAAACACACCCTCGCTGGAGAAGCCAAAGGTTTGTTTGCAGGAGAAGTTTCCAACCTTACCTGGAGCTGAGCCAATTTAGAAAGCCAAGAGAAATACAGGGTAGAGGAAGCAAGAAAAGGACCTGGGAGCTCGCTGCATCTCCTAGCAGGCCATTACCGCCTGGCACCACAGGGATCTAATGGGAGGGTAGCCAGAGGAGCAGGGGGTATAACTCCACAGGGAGAAGGAAATCACTAGCCGAACTCTGTACGGTGGGAGTGAGACTGGCCCTTCAGTTTGTGTGGGAGCTGGGTGAAGCCTGTGACTACCGGCTTTCTCCCACTTTCCTGACAACCTGCATGACTCAGCAGAGGCAGACATAATCCTGGAGGCATCACACTACCTGATTTCAAACTATACTATAAGGCCATAGTCACCAAAAAAGCATGGTAGTGGTTTAAAAACAGGCACATAGACCAATGGAACAGAACAGAGAACACAGAAATAAACCCACATACTTAACAGCCAATTGATCTTCAACAAAGCAAACAGAAACATAAAGTGAGGAAAGGACACCCTTTTCAACAAATGGTGCTGGGATAATTGGCTAGCCACATGTAGAAGAATTAAACTGGATCCTCATCTCTCACCTTATACAAAAATCAACTCAACATGGATTAAGGACTTAAACCTAAGTCCTGAAATTATAAAAATTCTTGAAGATAACATTGGAAAAACCCTTCTAGACATTGGCTTTGGCAAGGATTTCATGACCAAGAACCCAAAAAAGCAAATGCAATAAAAGCAAAGATAAATAGCTGAGACCTAATTAAACTAAAGAGCTTTTGCATGGCAAAAGGAACAGTCAGCAGAGTAAACAGACAACCCACAGTGTGGGGGAAAATCTTCACAATCTATACATCTGACAAAGAACTGATATCCAGAATCTACAACAAACTCAAATCAGTAAGAAAAAAAAACAAACAATATCATCAAAAAGTGGGCTAAGGACATGAATAGACAATTCTCAAAAGAAGATATACAAATGGCCAACAAACATGAAAAAATGCTCAACATCACTAATGATCGGGGAAATGCAAATTAAAACCACAATGCAATACCACCTTACTCCTGCAAGAATGGCCA